>JAVTVY010012294.1:0-54675 GCA_036873755.1 Hanleya hanleyi
AATGCTATGATTGATATGATCCATACATACAATATAAATTAGTACATACCATGATATGTGTCATACATATTTTTCCAATTTAGTATATACCACGGTATGATGTATTCGCTATCTTCAATAAGAATGTATGTGGTAGCGTTTTATCTTTTAACGCTTTGCTGTGTTTTGAAATGGTACATCAAAGAACTATTTGAGAAGTGAGATCAGAGGGCGCTTGTCACAAGTTGGGAAGAAGGAAGCATTCAGTCAAACGTCAAACCACACTGTATCAGTGTGTTGTCGATGACTTGTAAGTTGATTTCTTGAACAGGTATAGCGTGTCTTCTGATCGCCATTGTCCAGTAATCACCTAATGTACCAATTAAAAATCTAGTAAATTGTTGAAAATGTCAGATTTTGTGAGATACATTTTGATTCGACGATGTGATGTTTTATGGCCAAGAAAAAACCAGTATTCACCGAGGTCGATGGTGAATACCAAATTTGAATCACATAATTGTTTTACAAATTGAATTAATCGCAATTCGTTTGAATTGGATGATGAATGCATTAAGTATTGAAGCAAGATGATTATTGTGAAAGATCTCTATAGAAACTTATAAATCGGGCCTGATCATGCATGCATGTGGTATATGTTAATCTGTATCACCATGGTATAAACTAGGGACTTTAGTCTTGGTTGGCCTCCCATATCAATTTAAACTCTAGAGTCTAACACAACATAAGAATTTTGCCTAGGGTCGATACATGGTAATATTTTTGTAGTCATAATCGTATTTGCATTTTGCCCTTTATAATTCAGTCTCTGATTTGTCCAAAAGTGGACCACACTAGGGCTGTTGTAATGTGGTGCAATACTGAATTTGAAACATACTTTATTTATTGCGCATGGCAAGCGGAAGTCAACATATGTCAGTATATGGTCAATCGCGTGACTGAACCAAGATTGAACTCTCCAATTTAACCGGTGCCGTGGTAATATTTGTCGTTCTGTACGTGGATTATTCACTGTAAGGTAGGGGTTCCTTCGATTATTGAATGTATAACATGAAACATGATACATTAATCACAAGTATGAGGTATAACCTGAAATTCGAACAGCAATCGCCTTGGTCGCATCATCTTGATAAAGTAGATCTAAGCCACTATGCATAAATCACTCCGTGTACTATGTACAGCATGTATTTCACGTATTGTCAACTGCCCCACATCTAGATGCATGTACGTGGACAGGTGTGAATTCTAAAGCGAGAGGCGATGATCATAGGATGTTCATATATTTACAGATGCCTATGGATTTAAATATTATTTTTCTAATATACGTACAAGTTTGTACCGATTACACATTGGATTTTCGGCAAAAATATACACGTTTCTGTTGTACAACATAAGTTTATGTTGATGCAATACATAGTTGTTCTGTATCACCACCAACTGTATTGAGTGTAGTTTCGTAACTCCCTTCTTGTTTTAGAAGGAACTGCGAAAACTACAGAAATCTCTTTATTATAATATGACAAATTCAACATTCAAAATGACGACCATATGGGGTCATCTGAAATCATACTTTATCATGTTGCTCGTATAGTTCATGGCACTATCCTTCGCTCATTGTGCAAATTTATCAAAACAGAGGAATCTCTAAGCATAGCCTAACAACTTAGGCCCATTTTGAATCTATTTGCATATGCCCAAGACCGAAATACTATGGCCAAATTCAATATGGCAGCCGTGTGGTGTTATCTCAAACTCTTGCTTTTCCATGATGCTCGTGTATATCAAGGCATTATTTTTAGTTGAGAGTGCAAATTTATCAAAACCGAAGGGTCTCCCATCATAGCCAGATACCTTATGTCCATTTTGAATCTATTTGCTTAGTCTTCAGATTAAAAATAATAGTTAAATTCAAAATGCCGACCATGAGGAGTCATCCGGAAATACTTGTTTTTTTCATGTTAAAGTTGGAATATTTTATTCTAGGTGTAAACTTGTTTAAATTGAGCAGAATAACGCCATAGCTTATTACATTATGCCCATTTTTATTCTGTTGGCAGAATCTTCAGCAGAGAATATATTGTTAAATTCAAAATGGAGACCATGTGGATTCATCTATTCCATATTTTCATTTTGCTCTTATAATTCAAGGTATTGTGATTACATTCAGCTGAAAGTAGCAAGTTCTCAAAACCACACCCCTTACACAAAACAGATCGATCTGACTACTTTTGTGGCTAGTTTGGCTCTATTCGTACAATCATCAGCCAGAAAAAATAATCCCTCGAACTCTTGCTCAACTTGGTAAATGTTATGCTCCAAATTTAAAGGGGTTATTTTTAGATCGAAGCAAGCATTTGCTAGAAATGAGCTGTTTCACACACTTTAGCTGTCATCTTCGGTAAATTTTTTAGCCTATTTCAATAATCCTCGACAGAAAACATAATGGTTGCATAATGGTTATTATGCCTACCTTAAACGTTACACTACATACAACTGATGATTCCGCATGCATACCCATTCGTAACAAGTAGTATTGTGGATATTAATTCATAACCGATTTGTACCAATATTTGACTAATTCAAACCTTACACTACACACAACTAATACAGTTTGGATACTCATTCGTGACAATTAGTACTGCGGATATTAATTTATGAGCGATTTTTGCACATTGCTGATCTCGTTTGACTCAAAAGTGACCCTAAAATGACCTTAATTCTAATAAATAACGTGTTATCTCTGAATACCCTCAACCTTACACTACATTCAATCAATTCAGCTTGGATACCCAATCGTAACGATTAGTACTTTGCATATTAATTCATAACCAATTTTCACTAGTTTTTTACCTCATTTGACTAAAAAATGACCCTAAAATGGCCTTAATTCTAATAAATAATGTGTTATATATGACTACCTCAACCTCTACACTACATGTCACCAATTCAGCTAGGATACTCATTGATAACAAACGATACGGTGGATATTAAGTTATTAGCGATTTTTACCCATTTTTGACCCCAAAAGTGACCTCAAAATGACCTTAATTGACCAACATCTGGGTGGTATCCCCTCCTACCTTGATCCCTACCACACAAAGACCTAATTTAGCATGGGCACCCATTTGTAACAAAAAATACCATCGAAAGTTTTTTAAAAAGCGTGTTTGAGGTCCTTGGCCGGCCACTACAATGCCAATTGGGCTAGAAAATCTGCAAAAAAAATGACAGACCTTGACCTAATTTAAAAGATCAACTTCTAGTTTTTGCAATATTTTTTTAATGATTAAAGTTAGGGTATCCAAATTCACATTGCACTTGTAACTGGTTATGAACTAGAAGCCTGCTCAAGTGGACTGACCTTGACCTTTTTCACAAGGTCATTCACTGTTTATTATGATATATCTTGAAGAATTATATCTAGGCTTTCCAAATTAATACTATATATGCATCTTGCGATGATCCAGAAGTAAGGTGAAGATGATTGACCTTGACTCATATTTCAAGGTCAGAATTTCTATATATGTAATTTCACTTTGAGCGATGTCAAATAAGTTATAGTATTTTCTTGCTTAGTCTCATCTGACTTCTTAACAAATTCGGCGCGGATATGTGAGTTCACGGCATTTCTTAATTCACTTTTACTTCATCTTACACACTCTCGCTTTTGGTTTTGGAAAACCTCTCCAAACCAAGATATGAATCTATCCTACATTGATATAAATGACGTTATATCCATACTGCTGTGATATGATCTACACATACAATATAAATTAATACATACCATGGTATGAATCTTACATATTTCTCCAATTTAGTATATACCACGGTATGATGTATTCTCTATGTTCAATCAGAATGTATGTGGTAGCGGTTTATCTTTTTACGCTTGCTGCATTCAAAAGTTTTGAATTGGTACATCAAAGAACTATTTGAGAAGTGAGACCAGAGTGCGCTTGTCACAAATTGGGAAGAAGGAAGCATTCATTCAAACGTCAAACCACACTGTATCAGTTTGTTGGCGATGACTTGTAAGTTGATTTCGAATACGAATACTTTATTACTCCCAGACCAGATTCACTGGTATTAGGGGTGAAAATAAAATAATACAGTGGTGGACAGGATGTCAGGTACATTCTAGTACATGAGACAATATACAAATGATAATTTATGTATAGATTCAGCTTGTAGTACTTGTCGTTACTATCTAGTCAAATGGTTCATCAAAATCACTCTTGGGCTTGAACGCTGACCAAAGTCATATCCCTTTGAATAAACCTACTTAAATTTATCAATACATTTTTCGAAGGGTTATTGAACAAATCCTTTGTCTTAAACTCATTGGGATATTTATAATAATATGATGGTATATATCTATTTCTGAGTTCTTCAAGTCGAGTACAGTAAAATAAAATATGAGATTCATCTCCAATATCTCCACTCTCACATAATAAACATACTCTATTCTGACGAGGGACACCAGTCCAGCGACCTGTTTCAATCGGTAGCCTATGATTGGATGTTCGAAATTTAGTCATGCTATGTCTCAGTCCAGGAGGCAATACAGTGAGGTAATTTTCTAAAGAAATTTGTTGTTTAAATATTTTGTAAAACTCTGTTTTAGACAATTTATTTATTTCTTCATGCCAATGTTGAAAATACTGGTCAGTTAAATTTTGTCTTACGATTGAAACAAGCCACTTTACACTACTAAACTGCTGGGAAGCCCAAATATATGTTAAGCCACAATCATTTAATATCAATTCTATCTTATTTAACCATGGCGATTTTCCTGGAATATTATACCTCAGAATGTGATAAACTAAACTGGAGAGTTTTTCAGTTTTTCCAGAGACGATTTTTGCCCACAATGTTATCATACGTACACAAACATCAATTGCCAAAGGGGCCCTACCAAGTTCCCCGTAAACAATAACACTAGGGGTACTCCTCTTTATTCTAAGTATTTTTTTACAGAAGAACAAATGCACCTTTTCAATATCATCAATTTTCTCATAACCCCATATTTCGCTAGCGTATAACAAGACTGGCTTAACCATTTCATCAAATAATTTAACTTGACAGTCAATTGGTAAATCCATATTTCTGACTTTTTTCAACACACCAAACATTGCTTTAGTAGCTTGTGAAACAAGGTGTTTACGAGCAGATAAGAATTTTCCATTTTTCCTAAATGGTATACCTAAATAAGTATACACGTCAGATATTTCAAGAAGATTACCATCAAGATAGAATTTTGCTTTTGATCTTCTTCCCTTACCAAATACCACTATTTTGGTTTTCGATAGATTTACCCTCAGCCTCCAGTTTTTACAATAAATTGAGAAATTATGCAGCATATTTTTCATCTCTTTAGGAGATTCAGCCAATAAAACTGTATCATCAGCATAAAGCAAAATGAATAATCTCAAATATATGTATGCATTTCTAGCACTTAATATAATGCCCTGTGCACCAGCATTTGTTAGAGCATCCTCCAGGTCATTTAGGTAAATTGAGAAGAGAAATGGTGACAAATTCTCCCCTTGACGGACGCCAATATTACTGGTGAAGAATTCAGATAATTTGCCATTAGAATCAGTTATACAAGATTTAATACCACTATACATGTTCTGTATAACCTTAAAAACTTTACCAGTAATACCACTGTCAACCAGCTTTTTCCATAGCCCAGGTCTCCAGACAGTATCAAAAGCCTTCTGGAAATCTATAAAAGTGCAATATAATTTTTTGCCAGTTGAACTGAATAGATCTATAAGGCTTTTTAAAACAAACATATTATCTAAGGTAGAGTATCCACTTCTGAATCCGGTTTGGTTTTCGTTTACTAATTCTATACTTTCTGCATATTCTTGTAATCTGGAGTTAATGGCAGAAGTAAAGAGCTTTCCTAAACAACTAAGCAGAGTTATAGGTCTATAATTATCAGGTTTAGACTTATCTCCCTTTCCATTATAAATAGGTTTTATTATACCAGTTAGCCAAGCATGGGGGATAACTCCATGATCAAGAATTAAATTGAATAGTTTCATATAAACCGGGAGCATAAGATCTATTGTACTCTTAATATGCTCATTTAATATTTTATCAATTCCACTGGCTTTACCACATTTGAGCACCTGTACAGCTCTCCTTATTTCAGTTTCTGTAAAAGGCTTATTTAAAATTTCATTGGTGTCTAAATCTTCATCAGATTCTGTGTTATCATCTGGCACAGGTAAATCATCTACAGTTGTGTCATTTAATGTTTTAAAGTAATTAAAAAAACTTCCCAATGGCACAATACTTTTTTCTATTTTATCATGGTCTCTAAGCATTTTCCAATATTTTTTGGGGCTACCTTTTCTCATTGTTCGTATTTTTGAATGATTTTTATATTCAAACAGGTATAGCGTGTCTTCTGGTCGCCATTGTCCAGTAATTAGCTAATGTACTAATTAAAAATCTAGTAAATTGTTTAAAATGTCAGATTTTGTGAGATACATTTTGATTCGACGATATGATGTGTTATGGCCAAGATAAAACCAGTGAATACCGAATTGGAATCACATAATTGTTTTACTATTTGAATCAATCGTAGTTCGTTTGAATTTGATGATGAATGCATTAAATATTGAAGCAAGATGATTATTATGAAGATTTTCCTTAGAAATATATAAATCGGGCCTGATCATGTGTGGCTATTTTAGTCAATGAGGACATAGCTCCTGGTGTGATTCCAGTGAAGTCAACCACTTGTCGTGCATCTAGTGGGTCAAGCTGTGTCATAAATATTTCATGACAGACAGAGATGTATATTTATGTCTTGCGTATATCCCTCCTGAAAATTCCACCTACAGAAAACAACATTCGTTGGACCTATTTGAACGACTTGAGGAGGAGATCACCACCTTTAGTGTCAAGGGGAACGTGATAGTGTGTGTTGACCTAAATGCTAGAACAGGCAACTTACACGATTATATTAGTGACGACAATGATCTAGATCACGTGCCATTACCAACATACTATAATTGTGATAATATACCTCCTAGAAATTCCAAAGATGTAGCTGTTAAAAGTATGGGCCGAAAATTAGTTGACTTATGTAGATCTAGTCAGTGTCGGATTAGGAACGGTAGAACATCTGGGGATTTGTTTGGGGAATTTACCTGTATTAATCGATGGGGTAACAGTCTAGTCGATTACTTTATAGTTAGTGTTAATTATATCAAGTCTGTGTTGGACTTGAAGGTGCACCCGCTTTCTTGTGTCTCGGACCACTGTCAGGTTTCTATGCAAATCAAAACAGGATTGTGGAGGTACAGGCGAACCTTAGAATCGAGCGCCAAGTCAGAATCCTACCCATTACCTACAAAATACATCTGGTGCCCAGAGGAAAAGGATAATTTCATAAAAACAATTGTTAATTCATACGATTCTTATTGTCAAAATATACAAGATGTTCTTGGAGAGAAAGAACCGGATTTGAATGAATACGTAAAGCTTATCTCAGATTTATTAACAGCGGCTACTGACAGTTCAATGAAAAGATCAAAGGTAAAACGTCGAAACAGTCCACTGACAATAAACCCTGGTTTAACAAAGACTGTAAGAATTTACACAGAAAAATGGTCAAACTTAACAATGCTTTTAATCGCAACAAAATGAATCCACATTTGAAGGCCAAATACTTTAACAACCACAAAGAGTATAGAGCTGAAACTAGACTTTGCAAACAAACATCGGCAGATGCTTCTGAATGAACTTAATGCTGCTTTCGATAGTGATCCCTCAACGATTTGGAGTACTCTAAAGAAATTGGGAGCAGAATATTCGTGTGACAATTCCGATAAAATTGATATTAATGACTGGCATCATCACTTCAAGAATTTACATAACTCGTCAGAGGAAAACATGAGTAGATCTAGAGTAGAAGCAGTACGAGAAGAATCCAAAAATTTAGAAAATAATATTGGGTCTGTGGAGTTAAATACACCAATAACAGAGAAGGAAATGGATACGGCAGTAAAAACCTTGAAGAACAATAACGCTGCGGGAGCTGACAGTATCAGCAACGAAATGCTGAAGACAGCCTATCCACTGATCAAAGACATGATTCTCCCTCTTGTCAACAAACTTCTTACTACTGGTGTGTTCCCTCAGTCATGGACAGACGGGATGATAGTACCCATCCAGAAAAGTGGAACATCCTTGGATCCCGACAATTATAGGGGAATTACGCTTAATAGCTGCTTGGGGAAGATGTTCTGTCTGATATTGAATAAAAGACTTGTAGATTTCGTTGAAACTAAGGGTCTGCTGTCAAAATCACAATTAAGATTCAGAAAAGGTCACCGGACTTCAGATCACGTTCTTTACAATGAAAACAATTATCGACAAGTACACTAAACGCAAGCAAAAATTATATACTTGTTTCGTCGACTTCAATAAGGCATTCGATTCGGTTTGGCATGATGCCTTGTTTTTAAAATTACAGAGAACCGGCATTACAGGCTCTAGCTATCAGGTTATCCGATCCCTGTACCTCCACAGTCATTCATATGGTTGGCCATCCCTGCCACAATTCGTCATTTACTGGATGCCTGTAAATAATATATACCATGGTATAAAATGCCAAGCCTGCCATAATTCGTATTTACAGGGTGCCTGTAAATGTCAAGCCTGCCATAATTCGTATTTACAGGATGCCTGTAATTATTTTGTACCATGGTATAAAATCGCCAAGCCTGCCACAATTCGTATTTACAGGATACCTGTAAATGCCAAGCGTGCCATAATTCGTATTTACAGGATGCCTGTAATTATTTTGTACCATGGTATAAAATCGCCAAGCCTGCCACAATTCGTATTTACAGGATACCTGTAAATGCCAAGCCTGCCATAATTCGTATTTACAGGATGCCTGTAATTCATTTAGCCGTAAGTCGTAAATTTACGCCTTCTTATCATTTCCACCAATGATAAGCGCTTTTACAAATTTGGTGCCGGGTTTTACGCAGCCTCCAAACAGGGTTATCTCCCCTCCTGTCAGTCGATCGACCCTGCCCTCAGTAAATTATACAGGGCGAAAAAACGCTCTGGTGGTCTCCGAACAGTGAGTCTTCACCAAGCCATGTAGCCTTTGCCAGAGATTAAAAGTGCGAGATTATCCGAACTGCTCGGTATCGCAACAACTTGAATTAACCAGAATTAATTAAGTACTTAAATAACTGTTCATCTCTTTACAACAACATTTGGACTACATCGAGGCATGGGGCCTAATATAGATTGAGAGATCACTCCGTGACATCAATGGTCAAAATTTGGCCGCCGACAGTGATAAAACTAAGCCCCTTGATTATTTATGACCGCTTAGCTTACCACATGGTGGGCTGACTGACCAGGCTTTCAGGGTCTCTCGGCTAATTCCGCAATGTTCCGTGGTGGTATGAGCATGTTTTAGGGAGTTAAATCCTGATAATGTAAATGTGTTAAAAGGCGATTTTCGCTCGTGTGAGCACCCGAATCAAATGTCGGAATGTGTAAAGCAGCCAGCCATCTCACCAATGTGTCCATTCGTATTATCCGGAAATCTCCGGAAAATATTTTATTTTACGAGAACAATTCACTCAGCTTGAATATATATGTTCATTCGTTCATAAATCTGGATATAGTGGACGGATTTCAATGGGGTTTTTTTTGCACCAAAAGGCATCATTTTCCGAGTCTGATTTCCTGGCTACCATGATTTCCAATATACAGCCATTATTTACAGATTGGTCGGTTCACGCTTGGTTGTAGTTTATCTCCGCCCAGATTACTGTAACCATGCAGTGTTCAAAGATAGACCCCAGTTTTAAGACATCAAGTTCCTTGATTGCTGTCAGTGGCCAGACCTGAACACACAGGACAGGCTGAGAGCAATAAAACCAGCAATATCAACAGATTAAGACCTCATTATCTAGCCTGCTTGCCTTGATATTTCTTTGAGCAGGGTTCTAAACGGATTAAACACAGACGGTGGTAGATGAGACTGATAAGATGTTATTCCTCCATCTACAGTAAGCTCCATGATCAAGGCTAACGGTCGATTGTTTGAAAACAAATCAGCGATGCTTGCTTTGTCGGAATTAAATGTTCCCGCACATTTACATCTGCAAAATTATATATCCTCGTATTTAGTATGTGGACTGTTTTTGGCTGGTAAAATTCAGGTTTTGTGAAATGATGTTTTGGTAGATGGCTATATGTAAATTGACTGAGGGCAGGGTCGATCGACGGGCAGAAGGGAAGATGACCCTGTTTGGAGGTTGTGTAAAGCCCGGCACCAAAGGATGTGTCAGCTTTACCCGGGAAAAAACCCTCTTGCTGTCACGTTTGTAATGCGAAAAAAATATTTCTCCATATCAGCATGCAAAGTTGTGTTTCATACATATAAAATACCGAAATTTTACACTGAAAACTCTCACAGCCAATGGTGACGTAAAACGGCGTCGATGAACGTTGAAAAATGGGCGCTTGGTCGTTTTTATATTTTCTGGATACATTTTCACAGGGAATTCCCTTTATATTCAAAATATGACACCTCTAACCAAAATCTAATTACATGTTCTCAATTTTAGCAAATATACCACAAACTTATATTGAAATATCATTCTGGTTGAAGGTGTCATATTTTCATGAAATTTAAAATAAGTTTTGTTTTCTCTGTTCACTTGGAAGAAGGCGTTATATTGGCATTGTAGTAGTGTTTGGTGTTGCATAGCTTCTTGGCCGTGTGGTTAGAGCGTTTGGTTGTGAATGAACAATGCTGTCAATTTTGAGTTCGAATCCCAATTTTGTCAATTTTTTTTTTTGTGTTTATTTTTTATCCATAGCTGAATGACTCATGAAGAAATATTTCTAGAGTAAAATAATAAAAAAAAATATTTTACAATTAATATTTTGTAAGTAGAAAATCCCCAAAGCTGTTCTGTACAACGTATCACCCGAAACAGACAGGCCTAATTATTTTTGTCATCAATGCGTACGATATTTAATTCATGGATGTGCGTATATAGAAGTAAAGTAACATAGCAATGGCAAATATGAACAGAAGTGTGCCATTCAATAATTTGAAGTGTGAATGTTGTGGCAAAAAACTCCCGGTTAGGCCAAATCAGGAATACAGATTACTGTTTGTTTAATGTTGTAAAAAATACAGACATGGTGCTGAATATACATTACAATCTTTTGTTCACTTAATGTTTCGCAATAGATGCTTCTCATTCATGTGATTATTTATTGAAGATATTCGTGCTGTAATGAACCAAACAATGTGGTTTGGGTTGCCCCAAGAAGTAAAAAGACCATACAAAGTGTTGTCTTCTGAGTGCCTTACCTGCATCGCTTTCATTTTATAATTAACTCAGCCTTACATGGAGGACCTGTTCCCAACGAGCGCATGGCACACTCAACTATGTATAATAATAGAACTGGGGAAGACCGGCCTTTATTGCTTGAATACGTCATTCGTATAGCACAGATGTAGGAAAGCTGTCAAGAGGGTTTTTTCCCGGGTAAAGCTGACATGTTCTTTGTAAAAGCGCATATCATTGGTGGAAGTAATAAGAAGGCGAAAATTTATGACTTACGGCTAAAATACGAATTGTGGCAGGCTTGGCGATTTACAGGCATCCTGTAAATAGGAATTATGGCAGGCTCGGCATTTTATACCATGGTATATATTATTTACAGGTATCCTGTAAATACGAATTGTAGCAGGCTTGGCGATTTACAGGCATCCTGTAAATACGAATTATGGCAGGCTCAGCATTTTATACCATGGTACAAAATAATTACAGACATCCTGTAAATACGAATTGTGGCAGGTTTGGCGATTTACAGGCATCCTGTAAATACGAATTATGGCAGGCTCGGCATTTTATACCATGGTACAAAATAATTACAGGCATCCTGTAAAAACGAATTATGGCAGGCTTGGCATTTTATACCATGGTATATATTATTTACAGGCACCCTGTAAATGAGGAATTGCGGCAGGGATGGCCAACCATACATTCCAGAGTGAGGACAACATACTGTATGAGCGAGAGATTTCCTATGTCAAGAGGGGTGCATCAGGCAAATGTACTGAGTCCATTACTATTTAATATTTTTATTAATGACCTTGTATTAGATATGGATAGCGATCACTCACCCAAAATATGGGATGAACATGTACACTGTCTCGCGTATGCTGATGATATTGTGCTACTGTTTTTAGATAAAGCGGATCTGCAAACAAAACTGGATAAATTAGGGGCATTTGTGGCTCAGTGGGGCTTATCTGTCAACGTAAAGAAAACAAAGATAGTGGCGTTTGGTCTGAGCAAATGTAGTACAGATTCGTTCTATATAAACAATTCCAAACTGGAATGTGTCAATAGATATAAGTATCTAGGGCTCTTACTTCAAAGCAATGGTAAATTTAATCAAGCCGTCATAAATCTAGCTTTCCGGGCTAATAAAGCTATCTTCTCGATTAAACAATCATTAAATCCCAGTGAGCTACAGGCGGATCTCGTGTGCAATATTTTCGACGCTACAATCAAGCCGATACTTTTGTATGGGTCTGAGGTCTGGATAGAATACTCTAGTTTATACAAACAGCTGGACTCATTATTGCGCTTGGATGATGACTGCGAAAAGACTCATTTAAAGTTTGCTAAACAAATTCTAGGAGTACATTCCAAAGCCGTAAACTTTGCTGTTCTTAGTGAGCTCAGTAGTTCCCATGAAAGTTTATGCTCTGTTAAAAAGTGTTAAATATTTACTTCATATCCAGTCCTCTGATCCGTCGTCGCTATTATATAAATCTTATATGGAGCAAGTTGAAGAATGCCGATCTAATAATACGGTGAACTGGGTTTCCTATATGAAAACTCTATTACAGGAGACCAATTGCCAACATCTCTGGGAGAACCAAAGATGTAAAAAAAACCGAGGCCACATTAAATTTCTTGAAGGCTTTCCTACTTGAGAAATTTTCAGTTTTATGGGCTGGGAAGACTGCTGATTTTTCTAAGATGACCTTATACCGTATGTTGAAGAAGAGCTTTTTCTCAGAGGAAGCTGCTCTGAAAGTCAAAAATAGAAAACATAGGTCCGCCCTTATTCAGCTTAGAATAAGTGCCCATAAACTCGGTATTGAACGAGATAGATACTCAAATATTCCAGGTAATGACCGTCTTTGTCAAACATGTCTGCGCGTCGACGACGAAATGCATTTTTTACTTCATTGCACTAAACATGTCGACAGACGGAAAATTATGCTTGATGAGATTAAGTTACATGTGCCAGTATTTCAAATTAACGACAAGTTTTTCATTGACCTGATGTCGCCAACTGACGTAGCCGTCCAAAATGCCGTATGTAGAAAATAAGAGTTGACAGTGCTCCAGCGATGTTTTATATACATCGCCACAATATTGTTTTAGTGTGTTATATCATGTAGTTATTTGCATTGTCACTGTGTTTGTATGTTCATGCCATTAGTCCCTCTCGGGCACAAATGTGCAATAAAGTATTTGATTTGATTTGATTTGCTTGCACGTGGTATATGTTGATCTGTATCACCATGGTATGAAATAGGGACGTTAGACTTGGTTGGCCTCCCATATCAATTTCAATTTTAGGGTCTAACCATGGAGTTAAAATATAGTTAAATCTATATTTTAACTCCATGGTCTAACACAACATAAGAATGCTACCTAGGGACATACATGATAATATTTTTGTAGTCATAATCGTAATTGCATTTTGCCGCTTTATAATTCAGTCGCTGGTTTGTCCAAAAGTAGACCATACTAGGGCTGTTGTAATGTGGTGCAATACTGAGTTTGAAACATACTTTGTTTAATGCGCATGGCAAGCGGAAGTCAACATATGTCAGTATATGGACAGGCATCAGTGCACAATTAATTCTGTTACTTGTTATGTATTAGCGTTAAAAATCGGCAAAACTCCAGAAAATTCACAATGCATAAATCCACCTGGCATGTCAATATTTACCTTGTGGGACATTACCAGTGGAACTCTTGACAGATGTTGACCATGGAAATTTCAAATTACCGCCACTGACAGCTGATTGGTGCTACAGAATGTCATTCGATTTGTAAACAGGGAGCCTTCTCACCCTTCACTGATCATGTCTTCATCCACCATGCTTTTTTCAAAGCGGCCCAAATCAACACCAGGAAGTACAGTTTGAAGACTCATCTGCAAGTTGAAATATCAAATGTATCAGAAATGCTGAAAAATCGCAGCTCATAAAATCCATAAAGATCTGCTCTCAAATTTCTAAACAATGTAGATCGTGGGCACCGACCCGGAAGTGATTAATTGTGTACTGATGCCTGTCAGGAATGGAACCATTGTTAAAATAAGGAATGCTCTCATCTGAACAAACCATCCCCATCCCCAAACATTCTTGAGAAGGCACAGATAAAACTATGCACAGATAGAGATTTTACAGCCTATATACCAAGGGTACCCCCTTTATAATTTCCCCTCAGTTTGCCCCATATGACTTAAGACTGAGGTACAAGTAAAAGGTACAATATCTCACTAACCTGTACATATTTTTCCATCTGGTAAAAAGCACCAAGTCGACAATCCTTCTGCCTATAAAAAGAAGTATAAAGCATTAACTAGATATGTTAAACACTATTTTAAATTATTTTTTATTATTTTAATTCATTTTTTTATGAAATTATTCAAATTAAAGTTTAAAAATAAAGAAAACTTAAATTCAAAATGTGTCAAAACATAATTTGTTTTCAACCTCCTCATTTAGGCTACATTTGGTAAAAATTTCCTTCGTGGCAGTGGTTAACTTCTCCATGTAATCAGTGGGTCATCCCAGTAATCTATCAAATGGGATTTAAATTTGATGTTGATACAAAGATCAAAGACATGTTTAATCCTGTAATAAGTGACAGCAAGATACACAAATGTGTACACAACACATACCAAAATATAACACAGAGGTGTTTATGGTATACACAACTCCCATATAGAGAATATATGTCAGTTCAATTGGATGGATCTACATCTCATCAAGATCTTGCTGGCAGTAATTAGAAAGATGCACATATTACTTGTAAACAGTTATTATTACTGAGAAAACTCCTAAATAACATTGAGGAATATATTCTGTGTCAGATTTCAAGTCCATGAATGCAATGTCTGCAAACAGGCAACATTTGTCAAAACACAACATAGAAGAAAAAAAGGAATAAAATTCAATGACAACATATCTGATGGTCATTTGCTGATCTCTGCCACATTAACAACCATGAAAGATGAGGACAGCTGGAAGTTGCCTAACTTAAACTGTTAACTGTTTGGTGAAAGATTAAAGTGGCAACTTACAGTGAGAAAGGCCTATCTTCCAACAGAGTTGGAGGCATACCTCTGAGTCACACTGTGCGAAATTCCCAGAGTTGATGTGTGTGTGGGGGGGGAGAGGGTTGTATGGGGCTTGCTAATATTTGGTGCCTGTAATCCATGTTTCTTGCTACCTACAAGATCTCTGATATGAATATGAAAGAGAATTACATACTTATAGTCCTTGAGATAGTGGAAATGGAATGAAGAGAAAGTATTTGCTATGATGCAAATGTGACTGACAATAAACACACAACAATGAGAAACCCTCAACAGTCAGATTAACTGTTGACTCAGTTAATCAGATTTTATTTGTCTCATTAAAGTTACAAATGCAAAAAGCATTTTGGAAATTCTTTGTGTGTGGAACAAACATCTGAGTTTTTACAGGTGATATAATTAGTATTAATTTCATGTGGTTTTAGACTGATATAAAGTGAATTAATGCATAAATGATTTGAAGCATTGAAGATTTGAACTGAGGTCGCGATTTTGAAAAAAAGCATGTAATTGTATCTATGTGAATTTCCTTTCTTCCATTTACATTTTATTGTATCTTGAAAGTTAATTTGCTCATAATTACCAGCTGTGTTAAATGAACCTCGTCATATTTGGCATTGACTATTGGCCCTAGTACTGACAAATCAGTCATTTTTTGCCTATATTTGCTCCAAAAGGTCTCAATTTTATCGCAGAAATGGCATAACAATACAAGAGATGTTACCCAGCATTATCAGTATGATATTTATTTCAACCACATTTAGCAAGAAAAAAAATAATTTTAATAATTAAAAAAATTGTTAAAATTAATTAAAATTTTTATTTTATTTTATTAATAATTTAATAACATAAATTTGAAACAACCCTAATATTTGAACTTAGTTCAGGAGTCACCAGTAAAAACTGTAGCCACAGTGACGATTTAAAGTTCTCTGGTCAAATGTGAAAATGTCGTGTGACAGGCATCAGTGCACAATTAATTCTGTTACTTGTTATGTATTAGCGTTAAAAATCGGCAAAACTCCAGAAAATTCACAATGCATAAATTCACCTGGCATGTCAATATTTACCTTGTGGGACATTACCAGTGGAACTCTTGACAGATGTTGACCATGGAAATTTCAAATTACCGCCACTGACAGCTGATTGGTGCTACAGAATGTCATTCGACTTGTAAACAGGGAGCCTTCTCACCCTTCACTGATCATGTCTTCATCCACCATGCTTTTTTCAAAGTGGCCCAGGAAGTACAGTTTGAAGATTCATCTGCAAGTTGAAATATCAAATGTATCAGAAATGCTGACAAATCGCAGCTCATAAAATCCATAAAGATCTGCTCTCAAATTTCTAAACAATGTAGATCGTGGGCACCGACCCGGAAGTGATTAATTGTGTACTGATGCCTGTCAGAAATGGAACCATTGTTAAAATAAGGAATGCTCTCATCTGAACAAACCATACCCATCCCCAAACATTCTTGAGAAGGCACAGATAAAACTATGCACAGATAGAGATTTTACAGCCTATATACCAAGGGTACCCTCTTTATAATTTCCCCTCAGTTTGCCCCATATGACTTAAGACTGAGGTACAAGTAAAAGGTACAATATCTCACTAACCTGTACATATTTTTCCATCTGGTAAAAAGCACCAAGTCGACAATCCTTCTACCTATAAAAAGAAGTATAAAGCATTAACTAGATATGTTAAACACTATTTTTAATTATTTTTTTATTATTTTAATTCATTTTTTTATGAAATTATTCAAATTAAAGTTTAAAAATAAAGAAAACTTAAATTCAAAATGTGTCAAAACATAATTTGTTTTCAACCTGCTCATTTAGGCTACATTTGGTAAAAAATTTCTTCATGGCAGTGGTTAACTTCTCCATGTAATCAGTGGGTCATCCCAGTAATCTATCAAATGGGATTTAAATTTGATGTTGATACAAAGATCAAAGACATGTTTAATCCTGTAATAAGTGACAGCAAGATACACAAATGTGTACACAACACATACCAAAATATAACTCAGAGGTGTTTATGGTATACACAACTCCCATATAGAGAATATATGTCAGTTCAATTGGATGGATCTACATCTCATCAAGATCTTGCTGGCAGTAATTAGAAAGATGCACATATTACTTGTAAACAGTTATTATTACTGAAAAAACTCCTAAATAACATTGAGGAATATATTCTGTGTCAGATTTCAAGTCCATGAATGCAATGTCTGCAAACAGCCAACACTTGTCAAAACACAACATAGAAGAAAAAAAGGAATAAAATTCAATGACAACATATCTGATGGTCATTTGCTGATCTCTGCTACATTAACAACCATGAAAGATGAGGACAGCTGGAAGTTGCCTAACTTAAACTGTTAACTGTTTGGTGAAAGATTAAAGTGGCAACTTACAGTGAGAAAGGCCTATCTTCCAACAGAGTTGGAGGCATACCTCTGAGTCACACTGTGCGAAATTCCCAGAGTTGATGTGTGTGTGTGTGGGGGAGAGGGTTGTATGGGGCTTGCTAATATTTGGTGCCTGTAATCCATGTTTCTTGCTACCTACAAGATCTCTGATATGAATATGAAAGAGAATTACATACTTATAGTCCTGGAGATAGTGGAAATGGAATGAAGAGAAAGTATTTGCTATGATGCAAATGTGACTGACAATAAACACACAACAATGAGAAACCCTCAACAGTCAGATTAACTGTTGACTCAGTTAATCAGATTTTATTTGTCTCATTAAAGTTACAAATGCAAAAGGCATTTTGGAAATTCTTTATGTGTGGAACAAACATCTGAGTTTTTACAGGTGATATGATTATTATTAATTTCATGTAGTTTTAGACTGATATAAAGTGAATTTATGCATAAATGATTGAAGCATTGAAGACTTGAACTGAGATCTAGATTTTGAAAAAAAGCATGTAATTGTATCTATATGAATTTCCTTTTCATTTACATTTTATTGTATCTTGAAAGTTAATGTGCTCATAATTACCAGCTGTGTTGAGTGAACCTCGTCATATTTGGCATTGAATATTTAGCCCTAGTACTGACAAATCAGTCATTTTTTGCCTATATTTGCTCCAAAAGGTCTGTTTTGTCGCAGAAATGGCATAACAATACAAGAGATGTTACCCAGCATTATCAGTATGATGTTTATTTCAACCAAATTTTGCAAGAAAAAACAATAATTTTAATAATTATAAAATTGATTAAAATTAATTAAAAAAATTATTTTATTTTATTAATAATTTAATAACATAAATTTGAAACAACCCTTTGTTCATGAGTCAGCCTGGAAAAAATTGGGCTGATCAAGTCAAAACTGTAGCCGCAGTGACGATTTAAAGTTCTCTGGTCAAATGTGAAAATGTCAGGTGTCAGGTACCAGTCCACTATTAATTCCGTTACTTGCTATGTATTAGCGTTAAAAATCGGCAAAAATCCAGAAAATTCACAACGCATAAATCCATCTGGCATGTCAATATTTACCTTGTGGGACATTACCAGTGAATTATTGACAGATGTTGACCATGGAAATTTCAAATTCCCGCCACTGACAGCTGATTGATGCTACAGAATGTCATTCAATTTGTAAACAGGGAGCCTTCTCACCCTTCACTGATAATGTCTCCATCCACCATGCTTTTCCCAAAGTGGCCGAAATCAACACCAGGAAGTACAGTTTCAAGTCTCATCTGCAAGTTGAAGTATCAAATGTATCAGAAATGCTGAAAAATCGCAGCTCATAAAATCCATAAAGATCTGCTCTCAAATTTCTAAACAATGTAGATCGTGGGCACCGACCCGGAAGTGATTAATTGTGTACTGATGCCATATGGTCAATCGCGTGACTGAACCGGTGTTTAACCGGTGACGTGGTAATATTTGTCGCTCTGTACGTGGATTATTCACTGTAAGGTAGGGGTTCCTTCGATTATTGAATGTATAACATGAAACATGATACATTAATCATAAGTATGAGTTATAACCTGATCCGAACAGCCATCGCCGTGATTGCATCATCTTGGTAAAGCAGATCTAAGCCACTATGCTTAAATCACTCCGTGTACTATGTACAGCATGGATTTCACGTATTGTCAACTGCCCCACATTAAGATGCATGTACGTGGACAGGTGTAAATTCTAAAGCGAGAGGCGATGGTCTTAAGATGTTCATATATTTAAATATGCCTATGGATTGAAATATCTTTCTAATATATGTACAAGTTTGTACTAATTACACTTTGGATTTTCGGCAAAAACATACACGTTTCTGTTGTACAGCACAAGTTTGTGTTGATACAACACATAATTGGTCTGTATCAACACAAACTGTGTTGAGTCTGGTTTCGTTACGTCTTGTTTTAGAAGGAGCTGCGGAAACTACAGAAATCTCTTTATTATAATATGACAAATTCAACAATTTACGTTTTCCCTGGACATTTATCACTGATGAGATGGTTCATGTATGGGTCACAGCGCTATTTTATGACGATTTTCAGAGGTTATTTCCTTGTAATTTTTAAGATAATGGACCTTTTGGGATAAAACTTGGAATCAGACATCTGCTACTCAGAACTGATCTTTGACATATTTTTCATGTTTATCGGTGCTTCCAACTTCGCGTTCAGAGCACTGAGAGATCAACAGAATTAGCATGTCAGCAGTACCAGTGAGGGAGGTATTTTGGACACTTAAGAATCAAATGGTATTATTTTTCTCAACTGCAGCTATAATTGATCAGATAAGTCATGAACTAATTATTCACATACTGTTTATTTCATTGGCATATGTTTATGAAGTTAAAATAATTTTTATCGCGAAAAATCACAAGATATTTCAGGTACCCGCTTGGCACCAAACAAACCAGCAAGTGCCATTGACAATGCCTGGAGGACAGGAGCACCCTTGCTGCAAATTCCTTGCGCATTTAATTCACGTAGTGCCAATTGCCAAAATTGATACATAGAATTGAAGAAGAGTATCTCCTTGGTAAATGCAATGTATTTCAAATAAATTTGGTGAATTCGTGTGCTCAGAAAACTGAATTCCCCGCCAAAATTTAAAGTGAAAATTTGTTGATTTTTTTTCAAGGTTGATTTTTTGACAGAAAAAAAATGGTCTAGATGGCTTAAATTTTGAAACTGATGAGTTTCAACTTTCTTTTCAAATATGTCTAAAATTGACCATATTCATGAAAGCTGTGCATGGAGCGGCAGGAAGTGTCCAAAATAGCTCTCTCACCCGTACTGTGTAGGACGGGTTGAGAGAAACGGGATACACGGGGCGATAGACTCCTTTCGTCCATTAACATTGGCACACATGTGATTGGCAGTGAATCGCTCAATGGCTGCGACAGCAGATTCGTCGGCTACGCTGATGTTGATGATTTACGTCTTTGTAGCTGGTTGCAGAGTATTATCGTCAATATTGATGTAGACGTCACATTTTTTTTTATAAAAACAAATATACCGTTCATAAAGACATCAAATAAACAATGGCCCATAATAGAATCTGGAGGACGAGGTGAGATACTGCTGTGTCCATAATTCGATTGGGCATTTTTTGTTAAAGTAGGGACGAGATTGCCGTGTTCTAAGATCTCTGCTATACATCTATTATCGTGGTTTAAAATCTCTGCTGTACATGTATTGTCATGTATTAAGATCTCTGCTCTACATTTATTGTCAATGGAGGTAAGGAGCTGAACCAGGTTAACCATTTTTGGTGTTATATATTTCCAGGCCGTAAATTCCTTTACATTTATATTGATGAGCCTCCAAATAACAGCCAGAAATCGATTTGAATGAAAAGCTCTCACTACAATCGTTTTATAGACTTTCGAGTTTTAAAATACTCTGGCGAGATTAATGATCGGAAGTAAAAGTAAGGCCAATCCCATTGGAGTTATTAATATAATTGTCATTAAAAATGTCACACACTTCCGTTTGGTGGAACACAATCTTTTCGTTCCCCATATACCTAGGTGATAAATTGACTTGCACTATAGGTCTTCATTTTACAGCGTTCTTTAATCCTTCATGGAGTGTGTTTTCAGCTACGTGCACTTATTTCGTTTATTATAGTTCTTCCAGTTTACGACTGTATTGCTATTCCAGACACATTTGGTCTTTTGTGCACAGCTTTGCGGAGTTGATGAATGACGATTTGAGCATTATTAGTAGTTTCTGTAAGCGCAAAGTTTGACCAAACTCACGTCATGTCTGATAAATACAGCTTTCAACGATTTACCCCTTGGACAACGACTATTGTTTGAAGACGCAGTGCAGGCCTTCAAACAACCGGAGCAAATTATACGACCTAATCACCAACAGCGAGAACGGTAGTCCAAAATGGCGCACAGGGCAGGGGTACACTCGGTCAGACGGACGACTTAATAATATCTGTAGAGGAAATACGGCGACAATGGAGAATGTCCAAAGTCGGGCGAACTTATAAACGACTCAAAATGCAGAAGGTATGTTCGAACTTATTACTTGCCTTGCTAACCAACGAGAAGTACAGTCCGTTAAGCTTCGTGAAGTCAGAGACTATGTATCTACGACACAAACTCCTCATAGCTCAGAAAAATCTGGGGATTCTATAACTTTTGGCCAGGTGAAGGATTCAAAAATACCATACAATAAACTGACACAGGCACAATACTTTGAAGGGGCGACTAAAATCCTTCAAGAAATGATTCAGAAAAATCAGTGTACACATGAAATGATTATGAAATACTTGGACTATGTTGCCAAAATTGCTACTTTCATTTAAGTATTTGACTGGCTGTCAGTATTGAATTTTAATCTCCAATATAGACGTCGGCAAGCTCAGGAGAAGTTTCCTTGGGGAACAGACCACCCTTTTTTATGCAAGCCTGGTTACGGCAGAAGTCGACACCTACGCCGAATCCAGCTGTACGCAATGTGAATTCGCGTTCGAAATTCGACCCTCAGTCAGCACGACCAATATGTGAACGTTTCAATGGGAAAAACGGATGTGCGTTGCGGGAGTGTAATTATGCTCATGTGTGCCTTGTGTGTTATTCTCCCAAGCACGCAGAAGTGAATCACCACCGAAATAAGCCAACCCCCAATGATAATTTTGGTGCAAATAAAAAACGATTAAATAGCAACTTTATTTCGGTTCCTTACGTGAGAAAATTCACATATGGGAAAGGAGCCTGAAAAGTGACCCGGATAAAGATTTCTTGTTAAATGGTATTCGATATGGTTTCTCCATTTTAGATGAAGATAAAAATAGCCCTTCTCCCACGTTTGTGAAGAACTCTGGAAGAGCGTTTGTACATAGAGGTTCAGTTGAAAAACAAATTAGAATAGAAATTCGTGAAGGTAACTGCACTGTGGTGCCTCAGCCTGTGACAATTACTAGTGCTATAAATGTATCAAAATCAAATGGTTCAATCAGACTTATACATGACTGCAACAGACCTACGGGTTATACTGTAAATAATTATACCAGTAAGGCCGAATGTTCATATCAATCAATTCAGGACGTTTTAGACGCCATTAAACCATTATATATTGCTAAAGTTGATCTGCAGGCAACATACACCTGAAGTTCACATTCATTCTCCTAACTACAAATTTACTGGCCTTTATTGGCAGTTTAGTGACGATGAGAAACCAACGTTTCTGTTTGACAATAAGCTTCCGTTTGGGTCAAAGGAAAGTCCTAATATATTTAATAGACTGACACAGGCAGTGAGACGTATGATGGAGAAACGTGGGCACGAGACGATCATGGTCTACCTGGACGATTTCTTGATCTGTGAGTAGTAGGGAGCCGTGATTTCGAACAAGGTTTTCCAGGGAGGTAACTGTTGGTTCCCCTTTTTCCGCCAGGGGGTGCCACCAGTCACCAGAATGGAGCGTGGCCTTGCCGTATGACGTCACTTCCGGTCTGGGTGAATGGGGCGTGACCTGTGAACATGATAGGATATGTACTGACCTGTCTGTGGGGACTCAATGTCGTTCATCTCCGTGTCTTTTCGGTGAGCGGAGCATGTACTGGGGTTTTCCCCAGACTTCAAATACGCTGCATGGTCCGATTGGATCGAGTGAGGTATCAATGTGAAGCATTCGTGAAGGGGCATCCAGTCATGGGTGGGTGTATGTAAAATTAGGATTTTTCCCCGAAACTATAAAAAGCGGAACACGGACTTTACCCCTAAAATAGGGGAAAACCCCTATCAACTCTAGCCAAAAGGGTTAATATCGGTCCCCGGGCTTATCGGGGCCTGCATATCAAGTCAATGGGGTGGGTGCATGTAAAATTAGGATTTTTTTCGAAACTATAAAAAGCGGAACACGGACTTTACCCCTACAATAGGGGTCTGTATTATACAATATAAGGGAAAATGCCTGTATGAGGTATGGGGATGGTCAATTTTTTTTGTGGGTGTTACTATGGGTTGTGGGGTCTCGTTTTTCTCGTCTCGCCGAGAAAAATACAATGGGTGGGATCCCGGAGCGAATTGGTGAAATTTTTGGGAAAAGTCACCGAGGTCTGTATATAGGCCCATAGGCTGGCCATGGGGGGTATAGTTCCAACCTGGGAAATTCACACACGTTCATTGTGATATGGGCTGCTTGGATTTGTTTTTCACGTCTCGTCATTTAGAACACGATGGGAAGGGTCTCGGAGCGCAACGGTGAAATTTTTGGAAAAGTACCATATAGCCCATATAGTCCCATACTGGCAATATGGGGGTATAGGTTCAACCTGGAAAATTCACACACGTTCATTGTGATATGGGTTGTTTGGTCTTGTTTTTCACGTCTCGTCATTTAGAACATGATGGGAAGGGTCCCGGAGCGAAACGGTGAAATTTTTTGGAAAAAGCTCACCGAGGCCTGGGTAGGCCCATAGGCTGGCTATGGGGTATAGGTCCAACCTGGGAAATTCACACACGTTCATTGTGATATGGGTTGTTTGATCTTGTTTTTACGTCTCGTTATTTAGAACACGATGGGAAGGGTTTCGAAGCGAAACGGTGAAATATTTGGAAAAAGTTCACCGAGGCCTGGGTAGGCCCATAGGCCCTATACTGCATGGCTATCGAGGTATAGGTCCATACGGGGTGAACGTTTTTGGGGTCTAGGTGGGCCCCTAATGGTCCTATGGTGTCGTATGAGGTCTTATTTTGAAGCTCTCGTGGAGTTTGTAATGTATGGACTCATGGTTCGTCCGTGTGCAAGAGTCTGCGCATGCGTAGTTTGGCCGTAGTATAGAAAGCAGGCATGTTGGGGGATGCGTGGGGGTGTGTTTTAACCCACCACTAGGGGTCCATGGTTGTGGTTTGGTGGGTTGTGACGCCACTTCCGGGTTTCACTAAAACTACCTTCGAACACAGAAGAGTTCCAATTTTTCCCGTACACGTAGGATCCGGATGTTCAACATCCGGGCCCGGCCCAACCCGCCCTAGCCGCAGCGCGCTCAGGTTATCCGGAAGTGCGTGGGTGAATCCGCAGCGCGCGCGCGCATGAAGACCCTCATACATACCCCAATGCAGGCGCAGACGTGATGTACCCGGATGATAGACACGGACGTCGCCGAGAAAAACACATACAACACGTCACATACAGTCGCCCCCCCTCAATACCCTCATATATACCCGGATGACGGACGTTACCGAAAAGACACGGACTTTACCGAAAAGACACGGACTTTACCGAAAAGACGCGGACTTTACCGAAAAGACTCGGACTTTACCGAAAAGACACGGACGTACCCGAAAAGACACGAAGGTGAACGACATTGGTAAAAAATCCCACCGACAGGTTATTACATGCATCCCTATGATGTTCACAGGTTACGCCCGATTCACGCATAATAAAAGGATTGATCTGTAATCTGTGTTGTTGTTGCTCTCTTTTTTGGACTTACCCATCAGAATAATATGTATCACGGACTACACCCGACGTCTAGGCGCGCATGTGTGACATGGCCTATAAAACACGTCTCTCTGGATCCTACACCTCCATTTCTACCGTTGCAGAGCCATGACGGACACCCATCCCAATGCGACTCGCAGTTTACAGCATGCGACCGTGGTTAATTCACTCACGGGTTACCGTGTTTGCTGGTCGCCCGCTGAGACCGTATCGAATACGGTTACGCTACACCGTGACGGCTGGACCAAATTTAAACGGGTGTTGAGCGGCGAGCTCGACGGACACCTCATCCACATAGACAATGCCATCTACGTATACCGTGGACCCTTCTTCCCACGCGTGGGCCGCTACCAAGACCCTACGCGAGGCTTCACCCTAGACCCCGATCTGTGGACAGCCTTCGAGAAAGTGGTGCCTATTGTGGGCCAGCTGTTTACACCGGACGAGCGGTCAGCTGTTCAGTTGGAGTGGGCTCGTGCCCTGAGAGAAGCGGCGGCAGAACCCAATGAACAAATGTCTAGCAATGAACCAGACGACGATGCCATTGATTACCCGGCTAGACTCAGTCAGCCCAGTGACATGACCACCCGATCCTTTGATCTCACGGGATTCTCCCTATAAATACGAGAGACAATCAAATCTGGTACCATTCACGTACTGACCATGACGGAGTATATAATACGGGCGTATCTCAGCTTGACCCCCGAGGTCTTCCTGCACGTTTATGCGGATAAGGCCGATATCATGGAGGAGGTGGGAGACATCTGTGATGCGGACCCAACACAACCGTGCCCGGCCCACATTCGTCTGTCCTGGGAGGGCTGGACAAAATTCAAACGGGTGTTGCCTGGTGAACTGGACGGCGACCTCATTCACTTGTGTCACGATGTGTACATCCGACGCGGCCCTTTCTTTGCTCAATTGGCTCGGCTAGATGGGGGTACAGTGCATTTTACCCTTCACCCTGATCTATGGTCTGCATTGGAAGATGACGTGGTAGATGTGGATGAAGTGCTTATCAAGCGGTCATCAGACGAGTTGGACTGGTCATTTACCATGGACACTGTGGAAGCCAACGAAGAAAATCAGAAAGAAACTCCGGCCCAAGATATACCCGTTATAAATAAACGATAGAGCCAGGATCCATCATCATTTGTCACCATGAAGCGCTGGGAGAAGGTGTTGGATAACTTATACTACAGTCCCGACAGTCCGGCGGCCTATAGTGCATTGACGGCTCTCTATCGAGCGGCCAAACCCCCGGGGATACAACGTGCCCAAATCCGAGATTGGTTAAGAAAACAAGACACCTATACCTTACATCGATCTGTCCGTCGCCATTTTCTACGGAATCGGGTCATCGTGGGAGGACTAGATGCCCAGTGGCAAGCGGATTTGGTCGATATGAGCGCCTTTGCCAAACACAACGATGGGAATCGGTATATCTTGACGTGCATCGATATCCTATCCAAGTATGCGTGGGTGGTACCCATCCGGACGAAAACGGGGGCGAATCTCATAGCGGCGTTCAAAGACATCTTCAAGACCGGGCGCAAATCTTTGTATTTGCAAACCGACGAAGGCACTGAATTCCTCAACAGACCGTTCCAACAGTTTCTGAAAGCCCAGAAGGTATTTTTCTTCCATACGTACAACGAGACCAAGGCTTCCGTGGTGGAAAGGTTCAACAGGACATTCAAAGGCCGCATGTATAAATATTTCACCTATAAGAATACAAGGCGGTACATCGATGTTCTCCCGAAACTTGTGAGTGGTTACAATCGAGCCTATCATCGGAGTATAGAGAGAGCCCCCATTACCGTGACCCAAAGCAATGAAGCCCAAGTCCGGCGTGTCTTGTACCCCATACAATCGCAGCGAATGCCGAAGGCGGTGCACAAGGTCAGTAAAGGATCAGTAAAGTCAAAGGTCAATTTGAGAAAAGTTACTTACCCAACTAAAGCGATGAGCACTTCCTGATTAAACGGCGCCTACCCCAACAGCAGCGAGTCTATGAATTGGAATATCTTCAAGGGGAACCGTTGCTAGGGACCTTTTACGAGATGGAATTACAGCCTGTCGTAAAAACACAGCAAGACTACTACACGGTGGAGCAGATTTTGAAAACGGAACGTCGACGTGGCAAACTGTTTCATTTCGTCAAATGGCAAAGCTGGCCCAGTTCCTTCAATTCCTGGGTCGCTGCCAACCAGGTGAAACGACTATAAAGCCAGACACCACTGCCGTCATCCTTCATTCCACGTTCGACCACAGTGCCATGGACAAACAGCAGCTGCCTCTGAACACAGCGTCTCCCAAAACGCGCAAAGCGCAAGTGGGCTTTGTGGTGATAGTGCTAACCCTGTTGAATGTGTTGTACGGAGGTGTGTTTTACGACGTAGCCTATGTCAGCACGCTACTTAACCAACTGAGAACACCAGCCATCAGTGAAACCAGTCTACAGATAGCACCAGTCAACCCCGTATCGAGCCCAGTCATCACCACACCCCGTGTACAAGCCACAACGAGCTCCACACCAAGCTCCACACCTACACCAAGTACACCCACTACGTCTGAAAACCCACCGGATTTCATCCCTCACACTGAACAGACAACGACGACCGACGTTATACCCACCACCATCATCACTCACAGTGAAAAGACAACGACGACCGACGTTGTACCCACCACCACCACTCCAGTTCACTCGTACCAAATTTACAAGAGCGGGTTACCACGACCTCGAACCATGGACCCTCGGTGGCAGCAACCCTTCACTTGCGTCATCGCAGGACCGACGGGCTCCGACAAAACGCACTTCGTCAGGAAGCTCCTTCAACACGCCGACAGCATGATCACCCCACCCATTGCCCGAGTCGTGTGGTGTTACGGAGAATGGCAGGCAGCGTATGCAGCAATTCCCCCTCATTACAACACATATAATGGAAGTGGGAAGAGGTGCTGACATACTGACTACGTCACATGACTTCACAGAATAAAGTCATCACGTTCGTGGAAGGCCTACCTAACCTGGCCGATTTGGAACCGGACACCTTGGTGGTTCTGGATGATCTCATGGCGGAGACGGATGCGCGGGTCACCCAACTCTTTACCAAAGGCAGCCATCATCGACGGCTCAGCATCATCTACATTGTGCAGAATCTGTTCAGTAAAAACAAAGAACATCGGAACATCAGCTTAAATGCCCACTACCTGGTGGTCTTCAAAACCCCGAGAGATACCACTCAACTGCTGCACCTGGCGAGACAGATGTATCCCGGCCGCACACCGTTTGCGTTGGAAGCCTTTAAAGATGCCACAACCCCTCAGCACAGGTATATGCTCTTCGACCTCAAGCAAGCCACCCCCGACCACCTTCGACTATGGACCGGCATCTTTCCCGGAGAGGCCCACCACGTGTACATGCAAAAATAATGTAAACACATCCACAGTGGCTCCCCCAACTGGAGTGTGTGTTTGATGATGGGGATAATAAAAAGAATGAATACCACAGCATGGCTGACTTTGTCTCTGTTCTCTGAGGTAGATAAAAATGGCAGAGTTGTGGGTTCTGGCATTAGTTGTACATGATGTCTGCGCGAGTACGGAAGCACGCTCCCACGCTCCGTGTATTGAAGACGGCCCCACCCGAGTTGGTCCGAACCATTGTACGCGGTGCTGACCCTGACCTTGTACGCTGTCTGTGCGAGATCGGGTACAATCTGTTAAAAGGCAACGTACCACTGACTCCGGATCAGAAGACCAAGTTGACCAAGCATAAGACAGGTCTCCGAACTTTAGTCCAGAAGCGAGTCTCTCAAACACAAAAGAAAAAGGTGTTACAGAAAGGCGGCTTTCTCGGGGCCATCTTAGCACCGTTGGCCGCTTCCGTGTTGGGTCCAGTATTGGGTGGACTCTTCGGCCGACAATGAACCACACGAAAAAATGGTCCTCGTCGAACCACGGTTCCTTCAAAACCTCCAATCGCCCTACCCTGTCCCACCTACGGTGAAGACCATAAACACCCTCGGTGGAGAGATGCAACAGATCTTACAGAGACCGGGGTTAAGCGACAGTGAGAAAGTACAACGGTACAATGAGAAGCTTCAACGGTACATGACGTTCATGGACCAATACAAAACCTTCTCTACCCCACCACCACCACCACCACCACCACCACGTGACACACCGCCGACCTCAGCACGGCTCCAACAGCCGCCATTACCAGGGGTACCGCCCACAGCCCTACAGTGGGTGGAAGACGAAGTGCTGAAGAGTGTACCTGCATCGTTCAAGAAACAAGCTCGCCTGGTATTACAACGGATGAAACAGAATCCTAACATGACTTGGAATGATAAAGGCGAACTACTGGGACAGAATCAGGTGGTCCCGGGTCCCACATGACGGATATAGTGAATGACCTGATGCGTAAACGCAGGTCGCACACGGATCCTCGAGGATGGCAGGTCTTCGCTCAAGGCTTGAAAGACATGCATGTACCACAGGAATTGGTGGGGAACCCCCACCGCTAGGCCTTTATGCAGGGAACCCAGCAATCGCCGAGTGGCCCACTACCTTCTTGGGAATTCGAATGGGAACCGGAGTCACCCCCCAAAACACCACCACCACAACGGGCACCTTCTTTTCAGACCTTTAAAAAGCCATCCTTCATCAGGACACCCCACATCTCCAGAGCCGTGACACGTAGCAAGTCACCGCGACGAACACGACGCCGGACACAACTGCCCAAGTCCTGGAACACCTATTAAAACCAACAGCAGCAGCAGGACAGCTCAGTCGCCATGTTTTACCTCACCCTACCCAGTAACAGTTCGCTGGATGTGTTTCCTAACAACACCTTGGCCAAGTACGTGACCCAGTTACCGCAACCGTTGCATTTACCTGGGCGCTGGGAATGTGGCCTCGTGGATATCCAATACCCTTACTCGTGGTGCAACGTGCGAGCCAATGAAGTGTGGTACGAGGTGACCTACGAAGGAAAAGACACCCGACTCACCCTCCCCGAAGGCCAATACGATACTCCCAAGGACTTCATGGGTGGGCTGTCAAGACTGTTGCATTATAAGGCTCTACGGGAGGTCACGAATACTTCAAGACCCATCAAAGCCTATCCCTTCAAGAATCACGTGGACTTGGATTACAACGCACACAACGACAAGGCACAGCTTATCGTCGCCGCCAACGCGAGTGTCGTACTGAGTCCTATCCTACAGCAAATGCTGGGTTTCGATCTACAGACGTTCGCTGGTCCCACCGCCCACCAAGGCGAGATCCCAATGGATATGAAGTCGGGTATATACGGACTCTACGTCTACTCGGACGTGGTGGACAACCACATCGTGTGCGATATCAACACATCTCTGTTACGGGTGGTGCCCATTATAAGACGTTTGGAGATCAAGTCACCCACAGTTTCACCCACATGCTGTACCTACCCGTACGACAAACCGACATCAACACGATCACGGTGGATATAAGAGATGACACGGGACGACCGATGGCATTCGAACGCGGGAAAGTGGTGCTGACACTTCATTTTCGACAAGCACGTGCTCCCCACTTTGTATAATGAAGGTGCCTTACGAGTGCGATGCACGCAGCTAAATGGACTATTATGCCCAACAGGCCGGCGGTGGCCTTCCGGTCTTTAGTGGTGCACGCATGCAACGAGGACATGGACTGGAGAACATACTCGGGAGCATCGTCAAAACGTTCCTGCCCTTGGTGACGCGTGGGGTGAAAGCAATCGGCAAACAAGCGGTACACAGTGGACTGCAAGTCGCCGGTGATGTCTTGGGGGGGTACGGCACCCAAAGAAGCCTTGAAACGGCGGGCCAAAGAAGCAGGAGGCGTCTTAGTGGCCAAAGCACAACGCACCGTAGGGAATAAAAGACCTGCACCACCGAGACCACGCACCAGTCGACGACCGACCCAGCGACGACGCACATGGAAGACCCAGGATATCTTTTCTTAAAACATGTCCTTGATCCACGCAGTCTTGCCCCTCCACCAACAGTGAATTTGATTTGTTGACCGTCCCGCCCACACAGACCAGTGCCGAACAAGGATTATGGGTGGAGCATCTCCCGCTCTCCAGCATCAACGAAACATCGAGTTTACCATCAGTAATGCGGATACGGCCTATGTGGATTTAGCCCATACATACTTGTATGTGAAAGCCAAGATCGGCAATGCAGATGGCTCCAGAATCGTCGACCAAGCAACGGTGGGCCCGACGAATCTCTGGCTGCACTCAATGTTTCAACAGGTGGATATATTTCTCAGCGACAAACTCATCAGTGACTCGACCAACACTTACCCCTATCGAGCCTACATCGAGACGCTGTTGTCGCATGGGCGAGAGGCTAAAAAATCTCAACTGACAGCCGCTTTATTCTACCAGGACACAGCCCAGCACATGGGCGTAAAGAACGACAATGTGGGATATAACAAACGGAAGGCTTTGACCGCGAACGGCGTCTCGGTGGATCTCATGGGTCGACTGCACGCAGACATGTTCATGCAAGACCGGTACCTGTTGAACAAGATCCCCATCAAAATCCGACTGATACGGGCGCCTCCGACCTTCGCCTTGATGGCCACTAACGTAGACGGGCATGCAGCTGACTATAAGATTTTCATCCAAGACGCAGTCCTGTATGTCCGAAAAGTGAAACCGAATCCAGCCGTTCAATTGGGACACCTGAAAGCCTTGGAAACAAAACCAGCCCAGTACCCTATCCGACGTGTGCAAACCAAAGTGTTCTCTGTGTCTGCTGGAAATATGAGCGCCAACAAAGAAAACCTGTTCCTGGGGGAATTACCCAAGCGATAGATCCTGGCCTGTGTGGAAAATATCAGTTTCAGCGGAGCCTACCCAGAGAATCCGTTTGACTTTAAACATTTCGGCATCAATTTTGTGGTCCAGCATGTGGATGGACAACAGGTCCCAGCCACGGCCTTAACACCGAACTTTGGGCGCGCGAATTTCATTCGAGCCTATCAGAGCCTGTTTACAGCCACCGGTCAAATCAACCAGGACGAAGGGAATTTCATCAGTCGGGAGGACTACGGGAACGGATACACGTTGTTCTGTTTCGATTTGACCCCTACCTTAGAGAACGACCATCAACTGGCCCTCGCCAAGCAAGGCAATTTACGGTTGGAAATCCACTTTCAACGAGCCCTCCGGAGCACCGTCAATGTGATCTGCTACGCCGAGTTTGACAACATCATTCAAGTGGACAAAGCGCGCAACGTCCTGTGTGACTTCTCCACCTAACATGAATACAGACCAGATAACCACGGTGCTGGAGAATGACCCAGAGACACGTATGGTCTTTCAAGGGGTGTTCGCCCGAGATGTGTTCCCATTAGACCGTATGTATCCTGCTGCTTACGTTCTCAACACGGACCCGATAGATCGGCCCGGTGAACATTGGGTGGCCGTGTACTTGACAGAACAGCAGGGCGAATACTTTGACCCGTACGGCCTGCCACCCCTCCATCCCGATTTAACAGACTTCATGGATCAAGGCACAGAGACTTGGTGTTGGAACAGTCAAACGTTGCAAAGCCTGGCCAGTAGCGTGTGCGGACAATATTGCTTGTTTTACCTGTACCATCGATGCCAGGGAAGACCCTTATCTACCATCGTACAGATGTTTGACGAGTACCCCAAGGCCGACCGCGATGTACTCGTATATGACTGGGCCGCCCATCATTTCAATGTAAAAGCCCCCTTCTGGGCTTAAGTTCTTTCAATGTACACAAGCCCCCTGTTCTGGGCTTAAGTTTACAAGCCCCCTGTTCTGGGCTTCAGTTCTTTCAATGTACAAGCCCCCTGTTTTGGGCTTCAGTTTTCACGTGGTTGTTCTCACGTTGTTGTTGTTACTGAATAAAAAACAAAATGAGATCTCACCAAAAAACCCTGTCTTGTGTGTTTTCTATTTGAGCATAATGCATGAAACTGGCTTTGAACACCGTATTAGCCAATCAGTGGCCTAGAATGGAGCCAAAGCTAACCCATCCATGTCTAGAAAACATTACCCGGGTGTACAAGAACCCGGATGTAGGCGCGGACGTAGGCGAAAGCATCCCAGTACCCGGGTGTAGGCGCAGACGTGAGCAAAATTCTAGTACCCGTCCATTGGTTCTTTTATCGATCGCTCATTGGCTATTTTTCTCGACCGCTGATTGGTCCAAATGGAACTGCCCATCCTTCCCAGGTTAATTTACAATCCCCTTTTGGGGTTCAACCTCTGAATATCGATGCCGCAACATTGTCTCCAAACCTTGCCGAAAGGGAGACCTTGGACCTTTTGACCTGGATGTGACCTTTGACCTTTTGAACCGACATTCACCCGCGCACTGCCGGTGATGACGCGCGCGCGCACTGCGGCCGGGGCGGGTCGGGCCGGGCCGGGAAAAACCCGGATGTTGAACATCCGGATCCTACGTGTACGGGAAAAATTGGAAGGTAGTTTTAGTGAAGCCCGGAAGTGACGTCACAAGCCACCAAACCACAACCATGGACCCCTAGTGGTGGGTTAAAACACACCCCTACGCATCCCCCAACATGCCTGCTTTCTATACTACGGTCAGACTACGCATGCGCAGAATCTTGCACACGGACGAACCATGAGTCGATACATTACACACTCCACGCGAGCTTCAAAATAAGACCTCATACGACACCATAGCACCATTAGGGGCTCACCTAAACCCCAAAACGTTCACCCCGTATGGACCTATACCTCCATAGCCATGCAGTATAGGCATATGGGCCTACCCAGGCCTCGCTGAACTTTTTCCAAAAATTTCACCGTTTCGCTTCGAAACCCTTCCCATCGTGTTCTAAATAACGAGACGTGAAAAACAAGACCAAACAACCCATATCACAATGAACGTGTGTGAATTTCCCAGGTTGGACCTATACCCCATAGCCAGCCTATGGGCCTACCCAGGCCTCGGTGAGCTTTTTCCAAAAATTTCACCGTTTCGCTCCGGGACCCTTCCCATCATGTTCTAAATGACGAGACGTGAAAAACAAGACCAAACAACCCATATCACAATGAACGTGTGCGAATTTCCCAGACTGGACGTATACCCCCCATGGCCAGCCTATGGGCCTATATACAGACCTCGGTGACTTTCCCCAAAAATTTCACCAATTCGCTCCGGGATCCCTCCCATTGTATTTTTCTCGGCGAGACGAGAAAAACGAGACCCCACAACCCATAGTAACACCCACAAAAAAAATTGACCATCCCCATACCCCATACAGGCATTTCCCCTTATATTGTATAATACAGACCCCTATTGTAGGGGTAAAGTCCGTGTTCCGCTTTTTATAGTTTCGAGAAAAAATCCTAATTTTACATGCACCCACCCCATTGACTTGATAGGCAGGCCCCGATAAGCCCGGGGACCGATATTAGCCCTTTTGACTAGGGTTGATAGGGGTTTTCCTTTATTTTAGGGGTAAAGTCCGTATTCCGCTTTTTATATTTTCGGGAAAAAATCCTAATTTTACATGCACCCACCCCATTGACTTGATAGGCAGGCCCCGATAAGCCCGGGGACCGATATTAGCCCTTTTGGCTAGGGTTGATAGGTGTTTTCCCCTATTTTAGGAGTAAAGTCCGTGTTCCGCTTTTTATAGTTTCGGGGAAAAATCCTAATTTTATATGCACCCACCCCATTGACCTAATAGGCAGGCCCCGATAAGCCCGGGGACCGATATTAGCCCTTTTGGCTAGGGTTGATAGGGGTTTTCCCTTATTTTAGGGGTAAAGTCCGTGTTCCGCTTTTTATAGTTTCGGGGAAAAATCCTAATTTTACATACACCCACCCATGACTGGATGCCCCTTCACGAATGCTTCACATTGATACCTCACTCGATCCAATCGGACCATGCAGCGTATTTGAAGTCTGGGGAAAACCCCAGTACATGCTCCGCTCACCGAAAAGACACGGAGATGAACGACATTGAGTCCCCACAGACAGGTCAGTACATATCCTATCATGTTCACAGGTCACGCCCCATTCACCCAGACCGGAAGTGACGTCATACGGCAAGGTCACGCTACATTCACCCAGACCGGAAGTGACGTCATACGGGACTGGTGGCACACCCTGGCGGAAAAAGGGGAACCAAGAGTTACCTCCCTGGAAAACCTTGCTCGAAATCACGGCTCCCTACTACTTCTGTGGATCAATCTTTGAAATTTATTCCCAGGCATATGAGCTGTTGATTTCGTTAGTACGCTCTCTTGGCTTTGCAGTGAATTGGCAAAAGGTTGTGGACCCGTGTCAGAGACTAATATACCTTGGCATTGAGATTTTTTTGCTTTTTCACAGTAAATTGAGTATTGGCGTTTTCTAAGAGAGTGGGTTGTTTCATCTCTTTTTGTGTATAAGATCTTTGCGAACGAATTAAACATATCTCTGTCTTTGAACTTCCTGTCTAAGCCTTTTTGTGGCGGGAGGTGGAGTTATGAACACCAAACTGCCGTTTCCGTATTGTCAAGTTAGTTTGCCGGATGGCAAAATAATGAGACTGATGTAAGTTATGAATATTCATCAGAAAACAACAATGTTATTTCTCTCGGTTGAAGCATGAATTAGAGAGAAATTGCTTTCTCTGGTTGGTGGTTGGTGTAATGTGTTTATGTAATCAATTGTTTTGTTTAACAATTGGGCTTGACCACAAGGCGATGTTTCCCGCCCTGGGATATGTATTAAACTAAGGAGTTGTAATGAAGTTTCCATTCAGCACGACTGACTGGGACCGTGCTGGTAAATTTTTCTCTCCTACGAAACCACAATGCATGGACAATTGTACGAGTTGTCACAGCGAACCAGCTCACCAATTACCAGTATACGATTTGTCAGAGCATTTCCATCATAGCTCTCTATATTTGTATCTAATACCGCTTATGCCGGTGCTAGGGGCCGTGTGGTCATATAATCCAAGTTGCCACATGAACAGGTACAATAAAAGCGTACCTGAGATACAACACATATCAGGAATCGTTAGATTCTTGGTATGTGCTTTAGAATAGGTTAACCAGAAGACTATTCTGTGAAGTCATGTGACGCAGTCAGTATGTCGGCACCTCTTCCCACTTCCCTTATATGTGTTGTAATTGCAATTGTGGCTGATATTTCTACGACTTTGAACAACGTTATACAACAGATCAAGAACCTGGAGAATGATTTAGGCAGCCAGTTTCTGAACTGAGACAGAATCTCCAGCTAAGTCTCGCCGGGTTTTCAGCAGAATTTAATACCGGAAGTTTGAAAAAGAAAGTCAAGCAATATCGTTGAAAAAGAGCTGGAAAAAAGAACCAGTTACAGCATATCTCAGCTATAGAGAATGGACTGGATTAATCATACATGTGCTCGTTCGAGTTGAATTCCTTCAACGATTGGTGTTTAAACTCTTCCTGGTGTCCGGAACTTAACCCTGGGTGCGGTCCAATACACGATACATCGGCGCATGCCTTTCGTCCTGAGGATTTTCCTACCCAGACTTGCTATTTCAACACCAGGTTCAGGTGAACACGCTTTCCAAGAAGCGTACTGATGAGTATTAACACAGAATACAGTAGCACTTGCAGGAAAGAGATAAGAATCTCAGAGATAAGTATTGCTTTGTTTTGTTGTATATAATTGAGCAATTGAGTATTGTATACACGATTTTTTGAACGAGCGAGGTTTTCGGGTCAGGTTCTGACGAACGCTTAATGTGAGTATGAGCATGGTTAAGCTAACATTATTGCGAAAGGAGTATTAGAATGTAGTTTAATGGAAAAGAATAGGAACATGTAAGTTTCGTATTAGACCTTTAGATCTTTAAAGGGCAGGGAGAGTTACCGGCGTATGGTACGTGGGGTGTTATAATTTGAGTTTCCCCTAAGACATACAGCTAACAGGTGAGCTGAGCATTTGCATTGTTTCAGACCAATTGTCTTGGATTGGGTTTGTGTTCATTGTCCTTTTTTCTTCCGGTGGTGGTCTTGATAGAATCATTCAATTTTCTACGATCTGTCTTACAAAACTCACTCACATTAATATGTACTGGTTGGTATATGTATCAATTCTGCGTTAGTATGGGAAATTTTGAAGCAGTTCAACTCCTAAATAAATACGCATATATTGGAGATATATTCTGAGGGGAAATGTCCTAAAAAATGTTTCTTTTATTTTAAATATCGTTGTATTGTCGCTCTGTTCCGCGTTATAGGATTTATGAAGCGGGCGCTCTCTTGGTCCGATGGTGACTTCATAGGTGAATTTTCATCTGATAGCAGAGTTAATGTTCGCGAACAGAGTACTAGAGAGTACAGTGGGGAAGTTTTTCTTATGTTCAGCCTGGTGGCTTTTGTGGAAGCCTTGATAGCATGTGATAGCATCGTCTGTTGTTAGTCAAGATGGCTGGGAGATTGTCTGGGTGACAGTGAGTGGGGTCTTGGTGACGTAATGAAGTTCAGTGTCGCGGGCCGCATGCTTGTGGTGCTGGTCTGAGTTCTGCTATAGCTAACGTAAAGTATACCTTACCTCCTCCGACTACACGTACGGTAATGTATCAAATAAACGAAATTGATCAAGTAATACGAAGCACTAGACTGAGTTACGTCTTTTCGATTTTCTGATTTTATTCAAAAGGCGTTGTTCCGATGTCTGTTTTTCATCGGTCTGGTCGGCTCCAGAATTTACTGGTGTCTTGTCATTTTGACTTTTGTTTTCGTATCGGTCTGGTCCGCTCCAGAAATTGCTAGTATGGTATCATTTTCAATTTCCTTTTTTATCATTATTCTGTTACTCAAACAGATAGCAAGTGGCAGTTTTGAAGCTATAAATGATGGTAATGGGCTGGCTACTAATAGTATACCGTATAATACTGGTTACGGATATTACTGGTTACTAATTGGGTTGGCTGCAGAGCCGGAGAATACTGGATATTAATATTATCTGAGAGATAATGTATATGAATACTAATATGGCTGCAGAGCCGGACGAATACTGGTTAAATGTTGGCTGCAGAACCGAAGAATACTGGTGATTGATATGATCTGAGAGATAATGTATATGACTACTAATATGGCTGCAGAGCCGGACGAATACTGGTTAAATGTTGGCTGCAGAGCCGAAGAATACTGGATATTAATATGATCTGAGAGATAATGTATATGAATACTAATATGGCTGCAGAGCCGGACGAATACTGGTTAAATGTTGGCTGCAGAACCGAAGAATACTGGTGATTAATATGATCTGAGAGATAATGTATATGACTACTAATATGGCTGCAGAGCCGGACGAATACTGGTTAAATGTTGGCTGCAGAGCCGAAGAATACTGGATATTAATATGATCTGAGAGATAATGTATATGAATACTAATATTGCTGCAGAGCCGGACGAATACTGGTTAAATGTTAGCTGCAGAGCCGAAGAATACTGGATATTAATATGATCTGAGAGATAATGTGTATGAATACTAATATTGCTGCAGAGCCGAACGAATACTGGTTAAATGTTGTCTGCAGAGCCAAAGAATACTGGATATTAAAATGATCCGAGAGATAATGTATATGAATACTAATATGGCTGCAGAGCCGGACGAATACTGGTTAAATGTTGGCTGCAGAGCCGAAGAATACTGGATATTAATATGATCTGAGAGATAATGTATATGAATACTAATATGGCTGCAGAGCCGGACGAATACTGGTTAAATGTTGGCTGCAGAGCCGAAGAATACTGGATATTAATATGATCTGAGAGATAATGTATATGAATACTAATATGACTGCAGAACCGGACGAATACTGGTTAAATGTTGGCTGCAGAGCCGAAGAATACTGGATATTAATATGATCTGAGAGATAATGTATATGCATACTAACATGGCTGCAGAGCCGGACGAATACTGGTTAAATGTTGGCTGCAGAGCCGAAGAATACTGGATATTAATATGATCTGCGAGATAATGTATATGAATACTAATATGGCTGCAGAGCCGGATGAATACTGGTTAAATGTTGGCTGCAGAGCCGGAGAAACCTGGATATTAATATGATCTGAGAGATAATGTATATGACTACTAATATGGCTGCAGAGCCGGACGAATACTGGTTAAATGTTGGCTGCAGAGCCGAAGAATACTGGATATTAATATGATCTGAGAGATAATGTATATGAATACTAATATGACTGCAGAGCCGGACGAATACTGGTTAAATGTTGGCTGCAGAGCCGAAGAATACTGGATATTAATATGATCTGAGAGATAATGTATATGAATACTAATATGGCTGCAGAGCCGGACGAATACTGGTTAAATGTTGGCTGCAGAGCCGAAGAATACTGGATATTAATATGATCTGAGAGATAATGTATATGCATACTAACATGGCTGCAGAGCCGGACGAATACTGGTTAAATGTTGGCTGCAGAGCCGAAGAATACTGGATATTAATATGACCTGCGAGATAATGTATATGAATACTAATATGGCTGCAGAGCCGGATGAATACTGGTTAAATGTTGGCTGCAGAGCCGGAGAAACCTGGATATTAATATGATCTGAGAGATAATGTATATGACTACTAATATGGCTGCAGAGCCGGACGAATACTGGTTAAATGTTGGCTGCAGAGCCGAAGAATACTGGATATTAATATGATCTGAGAGATAATGTATATGAATACTAATATGGCTGCAGAGCCGGACGAATACTGATTAAATGTTGGCTGCAGAGCCGAAGAATACTGGATATTAATATGATCTGAGAGATAATGTATATGAATACTAATATGGCTGCAGAGCCGGACGAGTACTGGTTAAATGTTGGCTGCAGAGCCGAAGAATACTGGATATTAATATGATCTGAGAGATAATGTATATGAATACTAATATGGCTGCAGAGCCGGACGAATACTGGTTAAATGTTGGCTGCAGAGCCGAAGAATACTGGATATTAATATGATTTGAGAGATAATGTATATGAATACTAATATGGCTGCAGAGCCGGACGAACACTGGTTAAATGTTGGCTGCAGAGCCGAAGAATACTGGATATTAATATGATCTGTGAGATAATGTATATGAATACTAATATGGCTGCAGAGCCGGACGAATACTGGTTAAATGTTGGCTGCAGAGCCGAAGAATACTGGAAATTAATATGATTTGAGAGATAATGTATATGAATACTAATATGTCTGCAGAGCTGCAGAAATACTGGTTAAATGTAGGCTACAGAGCCGGAGAATACTGGATATTAATACGATTGGAGAACAAAATGGTTTTGGGTGGTCGTATAGATGCGAAGCTGAATGAATACTGATAAAATGTTGACGGCAGAGTCGAATGAATTCCGGAAATGTGAAGACATGTTTAGTGCTCCAGTTGGCAGAGGTGAGAGAGAACATGGCAGGGGAGAAGAGAGTGGGGTGGTGATGGAAGGGTGAAAAAGTGACAAAGACGGATTTGGCCTTGGTAACTTTAAGCGTAAATAGTGTACATTCTGCACCATGCTTTAACTTGACTAATATTTTGTGGAATAACTCATTGGAGTTAACATATGCAATATATATTTATACATTCTCTTGTTTAGTTGGTTAAAGAAAGCGGAAGCAGTAGGATAGTTGATGGGTAAGAGGAGATGCTAACATGATCGTTTTAACATTAAATTAATGTGTTAAGTGCATGATTTGCGCAGGAGTGTTGGGATGTGAGTTGGTGTCGTTTTCGGATGTGAGTTGGTATCGTTTTCGGTGATGTTGAGAACATCGTGGATTGGCAATAATTTAAAGTGCGAATATTGATGAAGTATTAAAAAATTGTGGTTGTCTTTTGCATATTTATATTTGCAGAGATTTTCAAGCGAGATTGAGGCTAGTTTGTAGAAGAAAAGGTGTTCTTGTTGCCTCTTTTACTAAGTCGTACAGAGCCTCTAACAACGGCAATCCTGATAAAGCCTCGCGATGAATGACGTTTCTGAATCAGCTGAGGACGCATATGTTATGTCGGTGAAGGTTTGAAAAGCATTTTAAACATATTTAAATAGTCGAGTGCGATGCAGATATCCAGATATGTGTAATGGAATCGAGACATGGTATATATAAAAAATGGATGATCTGGGCGAAAAGATTGTCTTAATGATCAGAATTAATCTCTGTGTGGAAAATTTGGGCGAAAACTGAAATTAGATGCTGAGAATAAATTGTTTGTAAATGTTTGCAAGTTTATGTTTTTAATGTAAAAGTATTTGCTTGAAAATGGACAATCTGTTATGAGTATATTTGTCTCCTTTATGTTCTCGACAACATTGTTTTCTGAATATATTTAAGGGTATATTGTGCTATTCCACAGTGTTTTTTTATTGAAGACCAGTGTTATAAAAGAATGGAGAATCGATGAAATTACTTTACGTTTATATCGATAGTAGAAAGACACGGTTAAAACAGATCTATATATAGTTACTCTACCATTTAATCATTAAATGAGTTCAATTTCGAGAATTATGATGGGTATGAATGTCCATATCTCAGAACGCCGGGAATTCTATATGTAAATATGTTGTTGTCCCCCGCCGCAATGCGGCCGGGGACTTTAGAATGGTTCTTGCTTCTATGTGTCCGTGCATGCACGGACATGTCCGTGCAAATACTTCGTAAGCAATAACTTCTAAATGCTTTGTCGGATTCCTCCGAAATTTGGCATCTGCATTCTTTGCGACAAGATGTCTCTTGGTAATGCGTTTCAGCAAGATCTGCCTGTAGGTGGCGCCACTGGGGTCTTGCTTCTATGTGTCCGTGCATGCACGGACATGTCCGTGCAAATACTTCATAAGCAATAACTTCTAAATGCTTCGTCGGATTCCTCCGAAATTTGTCATCTGCATTCTTTGCGACAAGACGTCTCTTGGTATTACATTTCAGCAAGATCCGTCTGTAGGTGGCGCCACTGGGTCTTGTTCCAATCTTTAGTGCATGTCCGTGCATGTCCGTGCAAATACTTCGTAAGCGATAACTCCTAAATGCTTTGTCGGATTCATCCGAAATTTGGCATCTGCATTCTTTGCGACAAGACGTCTCTTGGTATTACGTTTCAGCAAGATCCGCCTGTAGGTGGCGCCACTGGGTCTTGTTTCAATCTTTAGTGCATGTCCGTGGATGTTCGTGCAAATGCTTCATAAGCGATAACTCCTAAATGCTTTGTCGGATTCCTCCGAAATTTGGCATCTGCATTCTTTGCGACAAGACGTCTGTTGGTATTACGTTTCAGCAAGATCCGCCTGTAGGTGGCGCCACTGGATCTTGTTCCAATCTTTAGTACATGTCCGTGGATGTTCGTGCAAATGCTTCATAAGCGATAACTCCTAAATGCTTTGTCGGATTCCTCCGAAATTTGGCATCTGCATTCTTTGCGACAAGACGTCGCTGGTATTACGTTTCAGCAAGATCCGCCTGTAGGTGGCGCCACTGGGTCTTGTTTCAATCTTTAATGCATGTCCGTTCATGTTTGTTCAAATCCTTCGCGAGCGATAACTTTCGAACAATTTGTCGGATTTCTTCGAAATTTAGTAAATGCATTCCCTGCGACAAAACACCGTTGGTGATGCATTTCAGCAAAATCCACCCGGAGGTGGCGCCACTAGAGTTCATTCCATTATTCCATGCTGCAAGTGATAACTTAGAAACACTTGGTCAAATTTCTTTGAAATATCCTACATATGTACCTTTCTGGGTAACATGAGAAACGTTGCGGCTCATCGGATTCTTCTCAAATTTGGCATGCATTTACCATGCCAGGAGCTGTTGCTTAGGATTGCCTTTCGCTCACTTGCACTCACAGGTGACGCCACCTGGTGGCAACATCACAAATTCGTTTCCGGGTAATAACTTGAGAACTGACCATCGGATTCTTCTCAAATTTTGTATGAATGTACCGTGACATAAGATGTTGCTTGATAATGCATTTCACTGACTTGCGCCTAGAGGTGGCGTCACCTGGTGTCAAAATCTAAATTTGGTTTCTGGGCAATAACTTGAGGACCCTCATCGGATTCTTCTCAAATTTGGTATGCAGATGTCCCCACGATACCATGTTCCTTGGGATTGTATTTTTCCCGCTTCTGCCTACAGGTGGCGTCTCCTGGTGGAAAAATTTGTTTACGGGCAATAATTTGGCAACTGCTCATCAGATTATTCTCAAATTTTGTATTCATATGTGACCCGCCCCAAATAACATGAACACCGGTGGGCATCTAGTACCGGCAATAACTTGAGGACCCCTCTTCAGAGTCTCAAAGTTCATTATGCCGATACCATGACATGAGATGTCATTTGGGATTGTGTTTTGCCTGCTTGCACCTACAGGTGGTGACTCCTTGTGGCAAAGTCTAAATTTGGTTTCTGGGCAATAGGTTCAGGATGCCTTCATATTCTTGTCAAATTTAGTTTGCAGATAATATGCCATGAGTTGTCTCTTGGGGTTGCATTTCGGTTACATAATTTTCATGCTACATGGTAAAGAAAATATATTACAGTAGCAATCAACATTCAGTCAGCCATTCGGAGTTGATCTCAAAACCTGGGAAGGTGGAAAGACCCCTCTGCTTCTTACGCCTGTGAGGTAGCTGTTGCCATCCTCATGAATATCTTCTGAAACCGACAGCGCTTATAAATATTGCTGCCATTTTGGCGGGGGACCTAGCATCCTCTGGCTGCTTGTTTATATAGATATAAATTATTCTGTAGCAAGGGTGAAAATCTATTAATTCACGAACAAGTTTTTATCCTCAGAACATCGTCCCGTTCTTTGGTTTTCAGCGTACGGTCCCAGCAGTATTACCAAATATGGAGTTATGTGTTGATTATTGGTGATTTGTTTATTCATAAACAAATGGCACCGGGTACCAGAGAATGCAAAATATAGCCACACGCGTGGATACCTAGCTCCAAACAATTTGCAAGTATGGGCACCATCTCAGTTATTGGGTCAGCGCCAAACAACAAAATCGTCATATCTAAAAACCTGTGATTTTTTTTATCTCGAAATGGGTATGGTTGCCAAGGATATGTTGGCACCACCTATTTGACATCTATGAACAGAATTTTTTGGAAAGTGAAATGCACGGGCATCAGTTGTTTCACAATACAGCCTTCGTTTCCTTATCGTTCCATATATAATCATTGAAACTTGATGCTATTATTCACACAATAATGCAGATAACGGTAATGGCGACGGTGAAGTGGCAATGGCAACAACAATCTTTCCTTTGAAAATAAATAGGTCTGTTCACATCATTGCGACACAGAAGTTGCGTTGCCGCTGTCGCATTTATGTGACTGGACATGTTTTATCTAAATGAGAGGTTCCGAGAGAGGCTTTCCTGTGAAGTCATGCTTGCTTTTAGTTTCCAGACCTCGTCAACTTTTCCCACCTCTTACATGTCTTCAATTTTATATTTCTATATGGTAGGATTCGGCTGGTGGAATGACAGAGAAAGAATTATGGTTTAGCGTCGCGTTCAGCAATATTTCAGCTATATAGCAACGATAAAAAAATTATTATCTAAGTATGTCAACAAAACAAGTCAAAATTCAAACAATCTAAAAGTGAGCAACACAACACACTAAAAACCTGTACATGCATTAAAATTTATGTAACAAACCGACTTCTCTCAAATAACATACAATCAAATCATAAACCCGACTAGAAAGATCTTCTAAAGTGGCTGATCGATAATAACGACCTCTTATAATTTTAAAATCTATAAAGTCGATCAAAATATGTTTCACTGTGAGTTACTCGTGGAATGGAATACACATCGAAGCTGGTTCATTTTTTAATAAATGTTTGTGAGGATTTAGTCTCAACTCGCCAACTCAGCATTTTTGCCAATCAGCTGACATGCCGCTGAGTGGCACTGAGTGGGGTAACAGATTAAGTCGGATTATCTATCAGCGGTCCCGTTATCACCTTTCAAGAATTTTTAATGAATTTATACTGACTGAATACTGCTCACCTGCTATAAAATAACCTACCGAAAAATGAACGTCATCATTATTCCAATTACTTACTTACATGATACTATGGCAGCTGTACAAGCACAGCTCGAGTTCACATCAACTCAATGAGGTGGACTGCCAGTAATTTGGAATGGCTATACAAGTACCGTATTAGGAAAAAGGATATTTTTTAATAAAAAATATGAGCGGACCCAATTGTAAATGTAGTTTATGCAATTTATCAATATAATCTCTTCATTAATGTGCATACCCTCTGTTTAACATATAGTTTACTCTGTGAATTACTGTTTTTGTTTCCTATAATATCGTAATATTTACTTTGGTTTTACGGTCGGATCAATAGCTGTCTCAGATAATGTTTTTTTTTATCGCTGTATCCATTTCCGACTACAACTAAAGTTTGAAATGAAATTGATATCTCATGTCGGGGAACATGCCCATATCCACGAAACCACTGCATTCCGTATTCGACCAAGTTTATACTATACATAGAAGGTGTAGACGATGTGAGGTTGAACTATAGCCGAGTCCCCTTTAAGTGAACAGTGCACCCAATGTATGGACTATGTGACAGAATACTGGATCGAAGGAGGCTGGGACAAGAGAGTTTGGAACCATCATCAAACATAGGGGTCCCGCACAAATAACAGTGTCGATGGATGGCACCATAGGATAAATTCTGTCGCCGGGAAGTCCCATCCGAACTTGTTAGAATTCATCAGGTTGCTGAAACGGGAACAGTCCGTCACCGAAACGAAAATATCTCAACTTGAACTAGGTGATATATTTACTCCAAAGAGGCGCAAGTACCGAAAACTGGACGAGAGATTAGTTTGTGTTGAAACAGAGACTTGCTGATGGAAATATCAATCCCGTTGGATTTGCTGACAGAGCTTCATATCTCCTCCATACGGGTGGAAAATAACATGTAGATTGTATTCTATGTGTGTATTTTGTTTCTATGTATGATATAACAGTTTGTAAATTTGTTATGTACAGAATAAATATTTTCTTAATCTCATTGAACCCCCATGTCTTAAGTTTTCTTAATCCATTTAATCCTGCTATTGTGATATATCCACCACGCGGCTTTCACACGTATGCCAGTCTCATTTCGCCAACTCGACATTTTGGTAAAAGAAGAATAAAAGTTGGCGAAATGAGACGACACCGTTTGGGTTTCAGTCGTGAAAGACCGATTCTACAACGCCGGAATATAACCTGATGGAAACGTTTCTGACTGCAAAACCTGTTGTCAACCTCGGCATCCTATAATGATTGAAATAGCCTTCTCGTATAGGCACAGGTACAAGGTCTGCATGAGGCACCCGAGGTGCTAGAACCCCCCAGCTTCGTAATATTCTAGAAAAAAATTATCAGTTATATCACGAGTGTGTGTACATGAGGCAGAGCAGTGTGATCGACAGGTTATTGAGCTGCCTCATTAAATGCCATATTGTACATGTAAGCAGCGTTTTGTTCGGGTTTTCTTTTACATTTTTGCTTCTAAGCGCCCATAACTATATTTTATAGTAGACGACTGGTTTGTTTAACACTTAACAATTCAGCTTTCCATGAAAGTTTCGTAATTGTCGCCAACCAACGTTTTGAATCTCCAATTATAAAGGCAAACAACAGAACAGAAGGACGATGGATGCAAGCTAGTTTATTCAGAACAGAAACCCAACTATTAAGGCACGGTTTACTGATAATTTTATCCACACAAGCCACTAAAATTTCTCCCTCCCTACTCAGATTTATGATGCTAAACAGGAAAAACATATTAACCAACCAGCCTAAAGCTCCCCCCCACCCCTCGCCTGAGCCTGACGAAGTCCAAGTATGGCTATAGTTAGCTTTTATCAAACCGAATAGCTTTGGGACGTTTGAAGAAGTCGGAAACAAAATGATCACGCACGTGGCCGTTGTTGTTGTAAATTGCGCCTGTCGCACTTTCGTTATCAAGTTCGATTTAGAGATTTAATTCTCCTTCAGCAAAAACGTCTCATAATTCGTTTATACTTTACCTCTGAAGATATAACCCCTAGCAAGTAGGTCGCTAGTTCAATTTAATATGTCACATCAAGAAAACAGATGGACGTCACCTCAAAGTACCGGTAAAGATCGACTGCTGGTTGTCACATAAATAAATGAAGTCTGCAATGGGGGTTTTAGCGCGTATGGATACCTGAACTTGCTACTTATACTGTAAAGGTTATGAAGACGTGAAAGTGATGAAAATTGCACATTAAGCAATTCCTATAATTAATAAACCAACTGACAAACCAACCTTACGTAACTTGAAAAAAAGCTTGTAGAGATCCAACCTTGGACTATCTTGGACTACATTCGCAGGCGGATCAATCCTTGAGAAAAATTAATACGGGTTGGCCATGCATGGGTTATGCATCCTGGTATTTCGTGGAGAGCATTGATCATTCAGAAAGAAAAAGGGGAAGGATAATTTGGTATTCAGGGACAAAGCGGGCAATATTCCGTTGATATTTTGAAAGCAGAATGGAGAGAAAACACTGATGAAAAGGGAAACATATTGTAAGATTCAGCATCTTATGATAATTGGTTTTCTACAAGTTATTGATGGAATATATTAAACATTGCAATTCAATTCAATTCAATTCAATTCTTTATTGCATACACCCATACAAGGCAGTGCAAAGATATAACATATATATATAACATATAAATAATAGACAGATTCAGTTGGATATGTACAATGTTTTAAGTTCGTAACTGCATGCAATGATAAACATAATCACAGACAGTTCCGCATAAAGACGGAAAATTATTTGTCATTATTGTATGGTATTTTTCATCAGATAACATAGTTTCAAAATGTGGAAAATTTCTTTTGATATCGGTAAAAAGCTTTTGACGCAATTCGGCATAGTGTGGGCAATGCAAGAGGAAATGGATTTCATTTTCAACAGCTCCTGTAGAACAATGAGTACAAATTCTTTGTTCATGGGGTATTTTTGGCTTGCAATGTCTACCGGTCTCGACACGCAGCTTATGGTTACTTAGTCTTAAGCGACAGAAGCTTTCCCTATATTTCTTGTTAGTAGTATGAATTAAATAAGGTTCTATGGCATATTTGGTTTTTACTCGGAGATAGCTTTTTAACTTACTGGAGGATTTATTTTCTTCGCTGGTGACAAACAAACTAATCAAATGGGCTGTTACTTTGGCTTTGACGTTTTCAATAACAATACTTCTACTCTGATTGACTTCAATGAGATGCCAGACATTGATTTCTGATGTTAAGGATTGAACTTTCATGAACCAGTTTGGCTTGTTTTTCAAGATAAGTGCCTTACTGGATTCAAAAGCATGAAACAATAAACGAGTTTTTGGTATATTTTTCAACCGATATGTAAAATTAATAAGATTCAGCATGATATCATAAATAAGGGGATGGCTACCCAGTTCAGCACGTACAGCCCAGTTAGATGCATATTTACCTGCACCTAAAACATACTTGCAACACTTTATATGTACTGATTCAACATGTAATTTATCACATTTGCTAATACAGGAGAGGTCAGCCCCCCAGATTTCACTACCATACAGTAAGATCGGTTTCACAACAGTATTGAATAGTTTCATGGAAGTAGTTACACTTGGATCGTGTTTGAAAACAGATTGATATAAACTATGCGCAGCCTTCATTCCCTTGCTCTTAAGGTCAGCAACACCCTCATCAAATCTGCCCCTGTCATTTATAATCACTCCTAAATATTTGTAGCTGCGAACAATTTTAAGTTGCTTTGAACCAAGGAGGAATTTTATCGCATGGAGGCGTTTCTGAATGCGTTTATTGAAAATCAGTATATTTGACTTCTCTATGTTAACTGGCAACTTATTTGATGCAGAAAAATGATCAACTGCATTGAGACTATTCTGTAATCCCTCAGGGGTTTCTGAAAAAATGACCAGATCATCAGCAAATAGTAAATGAGAGAGGGGTTCTTCATGTAGGGATGGTGACTGACAAGCTGGACTGAAGAACTTTCCTATGTCATCAATAAAAATATTGAACAGGGTTGGTGATAAGTTGCACCCTTGACGAACACCACGCGATGAAAAATATTTCGGGGAGAGTCCAGATGAAGTTTGCACTTGATATGTGGACTTCAGATACAAAGAATGAACAATACCTAACAGGTTACCAGTAATGCCTACCTTTACCATTTTCTCAAGAAGCATGGTTCTGTCAACCATATCAAAAGCTTTTTTGAAATCGATGAAAGCTGTAAATAGGGGTTTATTCTGTGTGATATAAGAGTCTATAAGAGATTTTAATATGAAAATATTATCAACGGTTCTATGATCTGCCCTGAAGCCGCCTTGATGTGGGCTAATGAGATTTTTGCTTTCAATGTGCTGTATAATGCGAGAATTAAGTAACCTTGTAAATAACTTGCCTAAACAACTACTAAGTGCTATTCCTCTATAATTATTCGGGTCCGACTTGCTGCCTTTCTTATGAATTGGTACAACTGTCGATACCGCCCAAATCTCAGGGAAGTCAGCACTACTCAAAATGAGGTTAAATAGTTTCAGAAAATGATCTATCTTAGTTGGTATAATAGTTTTTAGTAACTCATTTGGAAGAGAGTCTTTACTTGGACTTTTGTTGTTTTTTAGGGATTTAAGGGCATTATAAATTTCTGTTGCTGTTATGGGTAGGTTAAGATTAGAATCAGAATCCTCGTTGTCACCAGCTGGGAGAGATAATCTGTCTGAAGGATGAAATCCAAGAGTTTTGAAATGTTCAAAACATTCATCTGGATCCAGGTGATTTTGATTGGAAGGCATTCTGAGTTTTTTAATAAGTTGCCAGTATTCAGTTGGGTTATTTTCCTGCAGGTCATCCAATTTGACCATTAGATTTTTGTAGAAAGTTCGTTCTTTGTATTTCAGAAGCCTTTTATATTTCTTTTTAGCATAATAAAATTCTTGGACTGTACGAAGAGAATTAGGATTCTTGTTGACCATGATTTTTGCCTTTTTCATGACTTTTTTATATTCATTGCAGTCTTGATCAAACCATTGGCGTTTCCTTCTCGGTTTATGGGAAGCACGCACACGATAGGGTTGAAGGGAAGATATGGAGATTTTATCTAAAATGTGATGTATATTAGATACAGCCGTTTCTACCCCCACCGTATTTTCTAAAAAGTGTTGCATTAGAAAACCATTCCATAGATTTGATATGTCTGATGAGTATGAAGCTGACAGAGCGAAGGTATTACTTGAGCTGACCCATTTTCGTTTGGTTGATATAGATTCATATGCATATTTACGTTTGTGGTTGAGTGATTGACTACAGTTAAGTCTGGCTATTAGCTGACAATGGTCAGAGAGGTGTGACAATGGACGAACTGAGAAGTATTGAAAGTTACTCATCATTGATTCTGAGAATATAATATAGTCAACAACGCTGTTACCTAGAAATTGATATGAAGTGAAGGCACCTAACAGATCCCCACGAGAACGACCATTCAAAATGCGCAGTTGTGCTGCAACACAAATTTCAGTAAGTTGTCTGCCAAAAGTATTAATCTTAGTATCTGAGTTTTGACGAATGTTTACTGAATCAGAAATATAGTTTTCGGGTAATGGAACATATTCCAACGTATCTGATGGAATGTAATCTTTTAGATTGGCAGTTCTTGCATTAAAATCACCACATAGCATAAGATAGCTTTCCCCACAGAGTGACATTATCCACTGTGAAATATCATGGTAAGGGTTGCAGACTCTATTGCTCCAGTAGGTTGAATTTGTTGGGGGTACATAAACTGTGCCCAATAACAAATCTTTATCTAAACCAAATAGAGACCGACTAACTTTAACCCAGAGAACAAATTCAGTTTTCTTGACAAGGGTAACAAATTTCTTTAAAGCACCCTTAAAATAAAAGACTATACCACCTTTGGACACATTGTCAGCTCTACACATATTAAATTTCTCAAAACCTGGGATATCCAGTTCATCAGATTGACATTTTGTATGCCATGACTCTACTACACTAAACATATCAAAATTTGTCACAGCGGAAAGAAAGTCACTGTCCTCTAGCTTTGTCATAAGGCCAGCTACATTCCGCGAGGTGAAACGAATGTGAGGTCGCATATATAATAAGTTATTTTCTAATGAAAAACCTACTCAGGAGCCATAGCTAAGTACACAAGATAAAAGTACATGGACAAAACAACTTTTAAAGTGCTATTAAAAGAGGTCACATAATCAACACTACAGAATCAAATTCAATACATTTGATCAACTCATTCATTTTAGGCTGTTCAGTTTAGCGGATAGTACATATTAAGTAGCATTTTAGTCATATGATAAATAACTCAATATTAACTAGAATCTGCCTGGATCAATACGATTGTACGATAAAAATTCTATCTCTCGACATAAATTTACATAATTACATTCTCTTTTAAATGTTGCCGACAACGCAAGATCTATTTTATACATCAATCCGTTGGTAATATGTAAAATTTATGGAATATATTAAAGGAGACTCCTACTATTAAATTTATTAGCAGTACTCAAGTATTCCAGTATCTGTGCTAGACAGTACAGTCAACAATTAGATAATATGATATCGAGATAATATTGTAAGAAATTTGATACTAGTTATATTGTCATTTAACTAGTAATAAATCTGGTTTACAGAAAATATATTCTTATTGAACTGATGGTGTATATATAGGCATGATCAATTTTTATGGACTTTCGGATTCTAGCATATTCCACCTTTAGAATTTACTAAGGGTATTTACAGCTTGGAGAAGTATGTGTTTGAGATCTGACAGTGTGGAACTAGTATCCACATTGGATAACACTTTGCAAATCTGTGGCTGACACATAGACGATTGAGAGAGTTTATTTGAAGTGTCATCAGGGCCTTGAAACGGTACTGGTACCGTTGATGGTCGGTGCTCTATATAAGGGTTAGCGTAAAATGAGTTGTTTTCGTTAGTACGCCAGTAGTACTGTTGATTAGTAGAGTTGCCAGAGTAGTTTGGGCTCATTTGTGCATCCATAGGAATAGCAATTGCATTGACATTTGATGCAGTTTGCTGGCCCGTAACAACTGAGCTAGTAAACACTGGTGGCTGGGAGTTTAGTAAATTGTTCGGAACACGGTTGTATTGAGTCTCCGGCTGGACATCACTATTTGGATACGATGATGTAGTACAATGAGAATTTACAGGAGGTGCGGCGCCAGTAACAGTTGTTGCAGGTTGCAGATCCTGAACGTTTGACGCTGTAAACACTGGCAGGATTGGAGGACAATGGGAATGTAGTTGACTGCTTGAAGCTTGGTTGTATGGAATCGAAGGCTGGACCTTACTGTTGGAGTTGAAGGATGATGGGGCACGGACATTGAGACAATATGGCCTGATCTTGTCAGTGTAAGAAGAGATACGTTCAGGCCATTTGATGTTTTTTGCCAAAATGCTTGCCCCCAAGGTGCTTGGGTGAAATAGATCAGTGTATAGTTTCTTCTTTGGTGCACCATTTTCTGTGACGAAAAAATGAGTATGGTCTATTAGATGTAGACCACGTTTCTCTACACAAGCTTGAAGTGTGCTGTTGAATGCATTGATGTTGTCGTTTATTTGTCTGTGACCCTTAGTTGGAACCACGGTGGAGAACTGTACTCCTGCATTCGGGAAAACATGCTGGAGTTTGTCAATCACTAAATGAAGCTGTTTTTCTGTGACTCTGGAGTTGCGTTTACAGTCATTTATCCCAACATGCGCGATAACACGTTGTGTCGTTGGATTTACCGTCTGATCTTGAGCCCACTGGTGTAAACCAAAAACAGACAGTCCCGGAACAGATATCACTTTCACAATATCCAAAGGATATTGACCCATTTTCGATTCGTGGATGTTTCGAATAACAGAGTCACCAATGATGACAGTGGTGGCATCAGTGAGCGTTTTCTTTGGTGTGACAGTAGAGCCTGTTATTGTAACATTTCCATGACTGTTTCTTGTGTTAAGTAATACTGGAATGTTCTGAGGGTCCTCAGTTCTTGGAGATGTTGTATTTTCAGTCGATACCAAACTGGAAACAGCTGGAGATGGTAGAGATGGAAAGTCATCTAGACTAAGTACGTTGAATGGATTTGATGTAGGTATTGTAGAAATAAATTTGGTTTGTACCTCACTCTGTGGATATGTGCTTGAGCTTAGTGTGGCATGAACTCTTGGATGCTGATTCATGGTAACTGACTTTGTTACACTGCATTCAGAAGACGATGAAGAACTTGATGACACTTTTGTTGTCTTAGCAGGTTGTGCTTGAACTGTAGACACTGGTGATGAATTTACTCTTGTTTTATTTACAGCCTTGGTATTAATAAGGTTTTTCAGATGATCTACTTCTTGCCTCAATGCACTCACTGACTCTTGCAGGTCTTTTACTTTGGAGGCCTGTTCAAAAATATCATGATAGTCTTGATGTCATATATGATGCCTGCCTGTATGGTTTTATAGCGTCGTAATACCCCGGTAAATGTTGTGATTTGTTTGACGTTTCAGTATCCTGTTTGGAATGTTAAAAGTATGGAGGAATGTTTTTAACCACATTTATTTGTGAGAATCAATTGTGAACATATAAACCGTTTATGTAAGTACAATGATTTAACCTTCAGTTTGATGGATGTGGTATGCAATGTGACAGTTCTGTGATATGTCTGTCCAAATAGTACTTAAGCTAAGTACATCCTTGTCGGGTTAAACTGACATTATAATTGTATAAAACGGAATGAACGGCATATTACAGGCAGATTGTAACACCACGTCTCCCTGATGGTAGTCCCATCTTGTATCATAGAAGCTCATGCTTCCAATAATAGTGTGCTAACTCCAGTTTCGGAAAAATGACTGACTACAGAATAGTCTGGATGTTGATGTGGTTACCCTAGTCTGCCTACCAAATAGTGCCGGTCGTTCCTAATTTAGGTGGACTGAATCTACAATATATCGGCTTAATATTCAGCAGACGTTTTCGTTGTATCCTCTCTCATTTAAAGACGTTGTCAAGACTTCGGTATCTTTAGAAGCCGGACCTTTTGGAATCTATTATTGTCAGGTTTTGTGAAGACGATCCCTGTGTCTTGAGACGACCAATGCGTTACAACATCTTATAGATCACGCGCACAAGCCCTGTCGTCTTATAAGACC
>JAVTVY010012295.1:0-55419 GCA_036873755.1 Hanleya hanleyi
ATTATCCATGCGCAATCCTTACTGGTTTAGCACTTCGTGTGGCCGGCTACTATGTTTGTAACACTGAGCAACATTCAAAATGGCGCAGCAGTCGACCTTACGCATGCGCTCAAGAACCAAAACGGACAATACAAAGTAGCACTGCTCGAGCTCACTTTCTACCCACTATGGGAGAACGTCCCAGCTGGAACTAACTTCTCTGTTGGCAGAAAGCTTGTGGCTGTCCCTAGCGGTTATTACAATGTCTGTTCCCTTGATAAAGAGGTCTTCAAGCCACACGGGGCGGGCCTGGAGATAAACCATGCCACCGGCCGACTGAAGTTGAAGACCGCCGACAGTAGCATACAACTGTTTGGCCCTGCGCCGTTCCTGGGATTCTCAAATCCTGACAGTATCCTGAATGGGACAGTGCAGGGCGACAGCTTCCCCACACTAGCACCCCATAAAGAAGTGTTCGCTCACCTGGGTGAGGTGAACACATCGCACAATCTAGTGGGGAAGGCAGTCGAGACGGCTCGCACCAGCACTGCATACCCTTATGTGGTCTACCCTTCCACTCTTCTCAGAGCTATAGCTGTGACCAGTGAGGGAATAAACTGCGGAAAAACCATTTCTTTCCCTAACCCACAGTATAAGCCACTAATATCTGGCCCTATCTCACAGCTAACGTTCTCCCTGTTAGATAGTTCACACACACTTGTAAAGACTGCTTATATAAGTGTAACTTTGGGTATTCATGACAACGATGGTTGAATCCGCTGGGCCCAGATGCAGCGATTTGGCCTTAAGCGATCTCGCTGATACCGAAGGGTTTGGCGACGCGGGTCACAATGACCGCGTCTACGGATTTCAGTTAAAAAACGGCGTATACCATCGAAAGAAATTTACGCCAGGAAGATCCCCGGATGTAAGTTTCAAAGATCTTGAAGATATTAGCGCGGGAAAAACACGGACGCACGTGAAATACAGTGTAGTGAAAAAGGCAAACGGAGAATGGACTCTCGCCGAAAGTGACAATGTGGGCTGTCTCATTGACCTTAATGTGGTCGAATCAGGAGTACAGGTCGATAAATTCGGGTTTGTGAGAAAGGTTTTTAATCGAGGCACGGCATTCCTGTCTTACAGTCCGGTTGAAAACAACGTCAAAGTTCACCTCAAGGACTGGAAATTCTATTTGAGGAGCACTGGTCCTCGAGGGGCTCTAGTAATAAATACGTCGTTACCCGCCCTGACCACTCTTCCTTCAGACTCAACTATCGTTGCTGCAATACTATTACCGCCCGCTCCCGCTCCCGCTCCCGATAGATTGGTGGACATACTACCAGATCTCCAGATCAAGTGGCTTGACAAGCACGCTGATCAAGAGTTGCGGATTTTCTTTGGTCTTAACGCAGTTAAAAAGCCTGTCGTGCATCTGTCGTTAGAGGGTATAACTACAAAAGTAGGAAACGATGTGACAGTGGCTAACATCTTCCTAGCTGAAGGCGTCAGCTTAAAATCTCTCAAGGTGTTCAACCGCCCCTTGGATGACCTCGAGTTAGATATTCTTGACAACGGCATGTAGATTTATCATGGGAGTGTATCCATCATTGGATGAGGCCGAATCCGCGCATGACTACAGGCTAAAGCATATCTGTGATATCCAACATGAACTCTCCCAAGATCGTGATTCTCGGTCGAGTTTGTACAAAAAATACCGCAAAGCGGTGAATGCTCTAGATGGCGTTGACGCTGCGCTTGCCACAGTGGCTTTGGGCCTCGGCGCAACTGGTGTTGGCCTCTTATCGACTATAATTGCCGCACCCGTTGTTGTGGTGCTTGAGATCTCGGCTCTTTCGAGTGGTTTGGCAGGAATAGCCTGCAAATTCATATCTCGACGCCTGACCATCAAAGCTAAAAAACACGATGAAATTCGCGTCCTAGCGTCATCAAAGTTGGATTCCATCGCAGATGCTATCTCGCAAGCACTTGTGGATAACAAGATCTCTGATAGCGAGTTCCGTCACATCCTAGCGGAGAAAACTAAATATGATGCAATGAAGAACGCGATCAGGGCTAAATCGTTGAAAGCATCCCATATCAGCCAGGAAGAAAAAAACGCACTTCTGAAACAAGGCAGGGAGGAAGCAAGCAAACAGTTTGCCAGGGCAATCGAGGTAGAATCACGATAAACTGCTTTCTACAGGCGGATTATTAAAGACGCCATGCGCAGCCCCTGCCACCCGGAACCTTTTTCGGCGCATTAGCATATCATGTTAAAGCCAAGGCTGACACTGCAAATAAGACATGTCGTCGATCGATGGTAAAATGCTAGCCAACATGGCCTATCATGCCGCTGTCATTAGCGGTTTAGCGATAGGTTATGCTCGTCTGGGCAAAATTGTTTGGAAAGGCCCTGCCCCCAAGTTGGATGTCACCAGCTATGACGTAGGAATGGTTATTGCAGACATCGGCCTGGCCATAGCCACTAAAGACTTGCTGATTAAGCAAGGAATCCTCCCTGCCGATATATTGAAGTAGGCGCTTTATATCGCCTCTTACCCACCATACTATAACACTGCGTGCGGCTATTGAATGTGTAAATATACTTCTCTCAATAAGCTTTAGGTGTGTTCTACTAACACTGTATTTGCTCAAGCCTTCTGTTTGTGAATGAATGCTCTGCCCTAGTTTTCTGTGTTGATCTTTCAGGCTTGAATATTTGGGTCGAGCTGTTAAATATGTACCTCACACCTGGCAACCTACATATCGATGTGACCCACAAACCATAGTTAACGCTGCGATTGCACAACACGTCGTCCATTACGTTAAACCATGTTGAAGATCGCTATATGCAGAGATCTATTTAACCGATATACGGGGCTGATCAGTCCTATATTGGATCTTATCCACTCCACAACAAACTGGCTATCCACTCAACTTCAAATGGCTCGAAAATCCGAAGGTAAGTTTGGGAGGAATAAATGTGTTATTTAGAGGACTTATTACCGTCCGGGAAGTCAGCCTAGGTAGGCCTTGCGAAATGTTAATCGTGTCTTCCAGTCACGTCTCACAAAAGGGGGTTCGATCCCTACCTGAATGCTCTTGGAACGCTTGTTCCAAGCTCTTCTCACAAAAATTCTAGACTCATTTCGAATTGTCTAGGATGCCACGGCGGAGAGTTATAAGAGCAATTGAGTCCCAAATACTTATTTATAATTAACAAGCCCTCACATGGCCACGAAGCCATATGAGGAAGAATACGTCACAGGCCACGAAGTCATGTGACGGGGACTCAGTGAGACGTGACACACCGGTTTTGCATTTTTTGACCCCCGGCGTAGATTAACTCCCCCCCCCCGTTTTTTTTGGTATGCTCCCCCCCCTGGTTTTTTTTTGTCCCGATAATGTCTGTCAAAAAATCAGCTCTCTGAACAGATTCCACAAAAAAAGTCGGACACCCTAGAAGTCCTCTAGGCACCCCCCTCCCTGTCTGCTGTTCCCCAGCCTATACAAAAAAAGTCCACTCGCCCTCCCTGCTGCTTATGTACAATTTCTACCATCCTATGTAAGAGATGACATCGATTTTCTTGTTTTTTTGCCCGACAAAATTAGTGACACTGAAAATTTCTGTACTTTTGACGTTACTAATTTATATAGCAACATATCACACGATCTTGGCATTGAAGCTGTTGCGTATTGGCTGAATAACTTACATGGTCAGAACAATGACCAATTTACTAAAGATTTCATTTTGAATGGAATAAGACTTATTCTTGAGAATACATTTGAATTTGAGGAAGGTAATTACCGGCAAACACAAAATTCGTAAGCAGCGTTGGTTCTGGGCTTTCTTGAGCATAAAATGTATGCAAAAATTGAGCAAACCCATGGGAAAGAATTCAGAAAATATGTTCATGACTCATTCAAACGATATCAGGACGATTGTTATATTACCTGGAACACAGAAATGGGTAGCATATCAACATTCTGCGATCTGCTCATCAGCTTAGACCCAAACATAAACTTCACAGTAGAAACACGAAGAGATCAAGTTCCTTTATTGGACATATTACTGATTCGCAGAGGTAAACCGATTGTCACTGATATTTATTACAAAGTAAGTAATACGAAGCAGTACCTTGACTATAACTCCCGTCACCCACGTCACGTAAAAAAACAGGTACCGTTTACTCTGGCAAGACGAATTTGCACTATCGTGACTGAAAGTGAATTACGACAGATACGATTATCTGAACTAAAAATGTCCTTGATGAAGAGGCATTATCCAGCAGAAGTGATAGATATAGGAATTGAAAAGGCTCGAAAAATAGATATTGAGTTGTTCAGATCTTGTGGTCAAAGTAGCAAAATTGCCATTTATTTGTACCTATAATCCAAACAATTTCAAATTTTTTCCGGTAATTCAAAATAATCACCCCAAAAAGGCATTCAAAAGCACCACAATTATAAACGGTAAACGACAAGCACCGAATCTTAAAAAGATTCTAATCAGGGCGAAATTTTTCCCTCAATCTTACAAAACGAGTAAACGTGGCGATACAGGTTGCAAGAAATATGACCACTTTATATTGGATGACTCTTTCATATTCCATAAAACCAATTATACATTTTGGATTAATATGAATATGAACTGCAATTATCGGAATTTAATATATGTAATGGTATGCAGCAGTTGCAATAAGTACTACATTGGTGAAACAGGGGATACTTTGCGTAATAGGTGTCGTGTACACCGCCAGTAAATTAATACGCCTTACCTTCAAAGTTATCCTGTTACAAAACATATAGCTGAATGCGCCCGACATTTGGAAATTAAATTTAAAATATTTCCTTTTTTCAAGGGGCCGGCTGATGACCGGGTTAGACGTGCAGTGTTCCTTTCTGAGCGTAACAGAGGGAATAATTGGAAATAATGGTCTCTATTTTAATCCGGTAGTTAATATCTCTGTTTAATCATCTAGATATATACCTGTTCAGACTGTTTGCCTCCTTTATTGTCTGTAATAATACGGGGTATACCGTCAATGATACATTAAAATCCGTCGATTGTTATATAGCCATGTATGAACTTTGTTAACGCTAGATATACTGTCCGACTTAGACTACAGTATCCAAGTCAATATTACATGTGTGTATATATAAAGAGCCGTAATTTATTTGATCGAATACAGCTTTGATAAACCGTCGAGACATGGTGAAACTAGTTAGCCAGAAATCAAACAAGTTGACTTCGTCAAGATTTTATAACAATATTATATTTGCCGCACACAAACGCCGCTTTACCGCCACCGTAATAAACTGGTAGCAGTAAAGTTTCGAGACCTGAAATTCATATTTTCAATCGTTCTTCCATTATTAAACTCATTAACGTCATCAAGAAGGATTGCCTATTTTAGAATAACAAGATTACAAGATTATTGTCTTTGTGATGAGGCAGTTAAAAAATCTGATTTTCTGATAACGTATATCAGAAGCTCTTCGTTTTGTACCTTTAGCGCTACCACTAAAAATGTGAAATATTGAAGTAAATTTACGTATATCAAAACGAAATTTAATACAGACAGCATTGGTCATGTTATACATTGATTGCTGCTACTTCTTTTGTAATACGTACTGTAGAACTGTGTACTGCCATACGAACGCCGAAAGTGACTCGGATTTTGGAGCGGTGTTTGCCTTTGCTGTTTGGAATGAAAACTTTGTCACGGAGGGCGAGCGTCGTCCAATCATAAGAGGGCTGCTTTGTGTGGATTCATCGCAGCTTGCAGGCAGAAGATTGACACATGTTCATTTAGGGTTTAGATTTCATTGGTTGACCCCTAATCTTCCGTCGATCGTCGGAAAATATGTGCACCTTATTGAGTTGAGGGTAAGTGAAAGCTTTATTATCATTTTATGACCAAAACGAGTGACATTTTCTATTATTCTAGTTTTTAAATGTTTGCTAGGTTAAGAAAAACGATAGGAAATGCTCCCGCTTTTAAAAGTACGCTGTAGCCTACTGGAGGACGAAAAGTTCCTCCCCCGAGTGTATCAGCTGGAACATCCTATTCGATTCTAGCACTAATGATTAAAGTTTCACAAAAAAAACTGATGATAATTTAAAAAAATAAACTTTCACCGGAACATTGCCATGTTTACACCTTTGATTTACAAGAAGAGGACATATTAAGAATGTGAAAATGGGGGAGGGGGTGAGGATGGGAGGTATATGCGTCCTATTCAATTGGAATATGTCAGAGTAAAGGACTAATTGCGGTATATATCCCAGTTGGCATATTGAATCCAAGTATGGAAATTGAAATATATCCTAATTGGGATATTTTCACCGATTTTCATACTAAACGGTAATGGCGAATTTCGGCATTTAAACTACAAAAACAAGATAGAATCTACTTCACAAAACTTGCAATACAATAATTTTGCTGACTTTTTCTCTCCGACATTATTCTCTGAGAAATTGCAATTACGTACAATACTATTTGATGCTGTTGTTGCAGTGTACTTCCCATCACTAACCACTGTTGTATGTCTTATACGAACCATCTTCACAACGTCAAGGTTTCTATTTGTGAGCCAAAGGCGAACCCTTGACTATCTTCCATAGCAGATCGCGTTCCGCCCACATTCCAGTAACAATATCTACAATCAGTGAAATTTTGTAGAAAACCGTGCGTTATTTCACCCAATTCAAGTCCTTCAGTGGGAAGGTGAGGTCGCATACACTGACATCGCGGACCGCCTTTAAAGTTTCAGTGTTTCATACATTTGCCTGGCTTGTTGGGTTTATTTTTTCTTCAAATAGATTTTCTTTTAAACTATGTTTCCCCTATACCGAGCTGCCAAGCTCTAGTGAAGAAATTTCTTGAATTTCTGGCCGGGGATCGTCTGGCTGGCTAGACGTTCTCAGACGTTCTAAAACGCATCGGACGCATTTCCAGACAATAAATTTTCATATGAGATTATGGAAATTTTTATAGAAAAATTGTCAAAAATGTTATATTACATTCGTTTTCATCAGAAAAAGGGTCACAATGTTGATAAATGAACGTTTGAGAAGATATTCTATGAATTCCGTGAGATTTCTAAACTCTTCCGTGAGACCGGGACGTTAGTCCATATTTCTTGAGACTCACTGAAATTCCGTGAGACTTGGTAGGCCTGTTTATATTTATTAATGTTCTTGGTTGTTGAAAATGTGCGTGTTCATCTACCACCGGCTATCCCACAAGCTATGGTGTTTTCGAAGCTCAGCACTGTCGCCATGGTAGCGGTAAACAAGTGATATGACTGGTCAATATACACTCTTAAAACACAAGTGTTGTAATGGTAACATTTTCTAAGTGTTATACTCAATACAACACTTTAAAATGTTGAATACTAGTATTATAACATTTAAAGTGTCATAATCTTAAAGACTCTTCGGATTTTAACAACATCTAAACAATGTTGTGTTATTTTCGCGCCAGGCAAGGTGACGCGCGGAGACAGGGAGTAATTTGATTGACTCCTGCTTCACGTGATTCTTCTGCCATTGCTGGAAAGCATGAGCCTGCCTGTGTGTGGGAAAATTCAACGTGCCGTTTCGGTAAGTTTGGTTGTTGTTAGAACGTGTTGTTTTGTTAATTTTCTTTGTAACTGATTGAATACATGATTAACTTGTTGTTATTGTTCATCTTGATGCTCTTCTCCTTTCCGGCACTCTAATTCGGGTGTTGTTGGCAATCCTTGACCTTGTTCGCACCATCATCCGAGTCACCGAGTGCAACTGAACCGAGAATGCTGAAATGTGAACATATAGACCTATCGGATTATCCTCAGTTCCGATCTGTGATTACCTAGTAAATTATGATTAAACGGAGATCGGGAAAATGCCCATACTATTATGTTTAAATTGTCATTGGTAACATAACACATCCGATGTGATTGAATGAACAAATATGTGTTGTTGGCTCTCATTTTTTTTTTCAGTTTGCCAAGGAGTGAAGTATGAGTGTGTTGTCCCTGCAGTAAGAGCCCCGGAAAAATGAGAATTACAGGCATCATTTTTATACAATTTTCGTGAATTACGGGTTCTGGATCGGTTCTCGTACAGATCAAATCTCGTGCACCTCTCACTTGCGCGCGTTCAGAGCAAGTGGTGACTTTCTATGTGGATTGCTTATGTGTGGGGGAAGTTTAATTTGTCTGTCAAAATTTCTACTTCTTGGTGTAGTTGGAAGTATTTTTTTTTTAATTGCTTTCCGGGGCTTATACTTCTAGTTTTCATCACACGGAAAGTCCATTTTATCGCCAACCAATATAGGTAACATGATTGATGACTATCATGTTCATTCCACGCAAGTCAGACGACAATCCCATTTCGACAGATGTGTTTATGTCATGTGACACGGGGCGCAGTCATTGGTTTCCTTCGAACTAATGTTCACAGTGAAATGGCAGCAAACTCACGTCATTTCCAGTAAATCAGTGTCATCTTCCGGTTGAATTTTTGTCATGAAATAGCGTTCCAAATATATTATTAAAATTAAAATCGGATAATTAGTGGATACGCTATTAGCTATTGACGGCCGAAGAGTTATACTTCCAAGTTCCGATGACTGCCAAAGATTTTCCGGAGGTAAAATAATCTTGTTTTCCATCCAAATAACGAGTCGCTGTTCAGTCTGTCATTGTGAACCGGTCAGATTATGAATTGTCCAATTAGTATAAGCTTATACTATTTCTTCTAAAGCTACTCAAATAAACTTTTTAAGTGCACGAACAATGATATTAGCGAACAATTCAGCATAAAATTGTGACTTTCGTTTGCTGTATGAGAATTGCTCTCGTGGGTTAGAGGTACATAAAAAGTCAAGTTAATAACTGCTCCCACACGTGCAGGAAAAGGTCACGTAATCCAAGGGAAGGGTCTTGATCCCAGCATTAGCCAGGTTAGTTTTTGTGTATCTCAAGAAATTACTTTTATATACATTAAAATAAACCGTGGAAAGCATACGAGAACTAATCCCAAGCCCGTAGTTGCATCAAGTAATTTTTTACATACAGTTGCATCAGCTCTGCCCCCTACACAAGGGTTGTATTATAAAATAACCATGTTCTACTTGTTATTGTTGTTGTCGTTTATCTGTACATCCACTCTTAACTTGATGGGTATTTTTCACTGGTTCTACAAGACAAAATCATGTGGTGCTATATTCCCAAAATGCTGTTTGTTCTCTTATATTTACCCTCCATGCCTTGTTTTTCGCCAACACAGTCAGAAAAATGGTGTTAAGTAACACTAAAAATTGGTGTTGACTTCAACACCAAAAAACAGTGTTGAGTTACGGCCTACACCATATTGCCCCAACACCATTTATTGGTGTTAGTTAACACCGTTATTTGGTGTTAGTTAACACCGTTATTCGGTGTTCAATCAGCATCCGCACTCGTCGGTCAACACTAAAAAATGGCGTTGAGCCAGCTTCAACACCATTTATTGGTGTTAGTTAACAGTGTTAATTGGTGTTGAGCTGGTGTTAGTTAACACTTAGTTAACATCTGCATATTAATAGAGCCTGCACCAATTTATGGTAGGTGGGCACGTACGGCATAGGTGTTTCATTCCATATATTAAAGTTGAATGCATCTGCATATTGTCAGAGCCTGCACCAATTTATGGTTAATAGGGTTTTCGTTTAATATTCACTTTATAGGTGAAGGGACTGATCAACGCAGCGCTTAGGCGTGGGAAATCAACATACGCTTTATAGGCCATGAGATTTGTGTCTTTCCTTTGTCTGACGTTATAACTGTTAGCTATGCTGGTTTTGGAATACTCTGGGCCAGCCAGCCCGGCATTGTCTTATATAAGGATAGATGTGGGGCACGCGGACCTCGGCGGAAGCACTAGACAGAGAATCGTAAAATCGGTCCGTCATTTGCGAATTTGTGTTTCTTTTTCCAATGAAAAGTTGAAAAGCTGGCAGTAAAGCGCACTGTGCGTCGCAATAAACCGGCAAAATACGTACAAGTAAGTTTACTCTATACGTATACGGCAATTATGACTGCAAAATTCCAACTTCTTTATCTACTTGCTTGGTATAAAGTAATTTTTCAAACCAATTCAGCTTTAAACAAACCTACGACAGCGAGCTACATGGCGCTTACCCAGCCGTCAGAATCCTGGGGTTAACACAGCGATAAACACCGTTATTGTCAGCATATAGCATGGATAATCTGTTTTACTTTTTTCCCCCTTCTGTTTTCATAAGGCTGTTAATGATACAGATTGAATGATTGCCTTAATGATTGACTTATTGATCAGGAAATAGTAAATAACGCAGATATATACTTGTTTTAGCGTTATTGTCAGCATATAGCCCTTTATGGATAATTTGTTTTAATATTTTTTTTTCTTCTGCTTTTATAAAGCTGTTAATTATACAGATTAACATGTGGAGATATCAATAGAACTCACGTACTGGTATGTGCTATATGCCGACAATAACAGCGTCACCCCAGAAATTTGGCAGCTGAGTTAAGCCACTGTTGTATTTATAGCTGTTTATTACTCTTTTCTGGAGTCTTTATCACACAATTGATTCTTTGAGCTGTTAAATGTTACATTATTAATATTATTTTATCGATTGCAAACGATTACCAACCTCAAAGGGGGCGGAAATCCGAAATAACGGTGAAAATCGCCCCCTTTTCTTAACACTGTTTTTTTTTGTGTTGAACTGGTCTCAACACCATTTTTCAGTGTTAGATTTTCAACACCATTCTTTCAACACCGTTTTTTGGTGTTGAACTGGTCTCGACACCATTTTTCAGTGTTGTATTGTGTCAACACCATTTTCTCAACACCGTTGTTTGGTGTTGAACTGGCCTCAACACCACATTTTGGTGTTGAATTATGTCAACACCGTTTCTCAACACCACTTATTGGTGTTGAACTAGCCTCAACACTAAAAAATGGTGTTGGGCCAACACCGTTTTTCTGGCTGTGAAAATTCACGGAAATTCAAATACATGTAGATTCTCGCAACCCAGCTCTATGGGAATCCACGAGAATCCAATGCTATCATTTCTATGCAGATTGCTATGATTCCCGCAAATTAATTTGCGGGAGTGCTGACAGGAATCGGATTCCCATGAAAAAACAAGCCCTGCCGTACCATTGAACATATGTCTTTCCCTGCCCGCATACCTAAAGTCTTAATTATTTAAAGGTTGGGGAAAACACCTTGACATGCTTGAGGCTACTACCTCGTTGGGGTGTAGGGCTATGTCAACTTCAGTTTTTATATATTTATCAAAAAGGGACATCCACACGTACCCCGGAGTGCATGGATCTTTCAATAGCATCTATGGCTTCATTGTTCCATGATTTTCACAGCAACTTATTGCTTCGTTTTATGCGACTAATCATTCAAATTAGTCACTTCAAAATTTCAAAAATGAAACCTAGCTTCAAATGACATCTTCCGTGAAATATATTTTCTAAATGAAAATGGCATGTGGTGGCATATTTCCATGTAAAAGTCATATACAAATTGCAGGATTTGAGAGGCTAGGCCTAGTTAATAAATCAAATTAAATTGACCGACACATAATCTAAACTGCTAGCAAGACACATAATCTAAACTGCTAGCATGTGCACATAAAAACTGACCTCTGCTCTGGGTATTATGACCCTGCCATGTGTGTGCATGCTAGGAGATTGTGCATTGCATCAGACAATTTAATGTATTCATCAGTCGATGCATCTACATTCATGCAACTTGGATATGACTTTGAGATCGAAGTATGCAATCACATGCTATTTTCATTTACAGAATAAATTTCACCGAATATGTCGTGTGAAGCCATGTTTCATTTTGTAAATATTAGAGTGGCTAATTTGAATGATTACGTAGTCGCATAAAACCATGGAAAAATCATGGAACATTCCGACAATGAAGCCATAGATGCTGTTGAAAGATCCATGCAGTCTGGGGTATGTGGGGATGTTCGCATTTTCCATAAAAATATAACAACTGAAGCTGACATAGCCCTATATCCATCGAGGTATATGCCTATAACTTGGTCGAGGTGTTATACCCCTATCAAGGTATAATACCTCGATCAAGGTTTTTCTCCCAACCTGTTTGATTCGGCATGCAGGTCTGTGGAAGGATCGCGTTCTTGTTCTTCTTGCAACTTCTTCAGTTGAAATACACATGCGCTAAGGGAGTGTTATGATCTGCCACACTTTTCAACCTCCCGATCTCACAAGACAACCCTGCCTTCAGGCAATTGGAATTTTTTTATATACTCGGTCACGGTGGAATTAAGTATTGCTTCGTTGATTTCCATTCGACAGTCCTATCCAGTCAATTGTCAATTAATATTTATGCAAATATAATTTAAGGATTATTCATTTTCAGATTGATCAAGAATTTGCGATGCTATATTCAGAGGACACGAGATCGAAACTTTTAACAAAGCCGATATGTGCCAAACATATTGAAGATCGCAAAGATGTCACAAGAGTGAAGAGAGCGGTGGGCTCTGTGAGGAACTGCAGACTTGCAATGAACTATCAGAAGGTAATATTTGCAAATCCAGATAATAATCCCTCAAGTAAATGGATCCAGACTTCTGCGAGTAACACTAACAGTTCGATTGGAATAACAATTTTTAGCCTGTTGTTAGGTTGTCCTAACATGAAACATGTTTTAATATTTGGCAGGTTCCTATTTCCAGTCTTGCATATCGGATACTGCCTTGACTACACTCGTCCACTGTGACTGTCACCATATGAGTGAAACAAATTTGAGTGTGACATTAAGCCAAATCCTGGGGTATATCCCCACCCCGCCCCCGGAACTGAACTTCACCCTGGCTGTATCTCCAAACCTAAGTTTCGCCCGACCTCATATGCTGATATTTTCAGATAGCATATCTGATGCTGCATTGATTGCACTCATCCACTACACCCTGGGGGTATATCCACCTCTCCCGCCACCCCCGGAACAGAGCTCCACCCTGTATCTCGAAACTAAGCCTCGCCCGGCCCCATATGCTGATATTTTCAGATAGCATAGGCCGCTGATAATTAATGTTCCGTTTCCCGTAACCAGCCCTCATTTATATTTTAAGGGCAAATAATTAAAATCCATGAGGGATTTACATTTTCATGAGTAAAACTTGCTCCGCGGCCCCTGTATCACACATTGTGAAGGCAAATATTCCATGACCCCAATCCATAGAGGAATGCAGTTTTCGCCTGTGTTCTAGGATTGACCCGAGTATATGGTGGGGATTTCCCTTGTTCAAGGATGTCGATGTCAAGGATTCGTTATCTTCTCAGAAATCATTTTGACAATCGATGCAAACAGTAGTTTTCTCATGGCATTTTCATAAGAACTTGGTATCTGGACCAAATCACTTTAACTCTTCCATCCACCACGAAAGGAAAACCTGACCTTCGAATAAATATATGTATTTACCAACCTACCTAACTTTCTGGGGTAGGGTTGTGCGACTAAGATTCTAGATTCTTTAGAAATTTGTTACACACTGTCATCACCATGTGAAGATGCTTTAGTGCATATATCTTGAGTTAGATTGAACTTCAGTTACTATTAGACTGGTTGATTGCAAATGTTGAAATAGAATCATCTTACTCTTTTTCAGGTTGGAACCAGTGCAGCTCACTACCTAGAGGCAGGAGGTCACAGCCATATGTCCTTTGCCTGGGAACGAGTAATGGAGTATCCTAATATTTCATCATCGTCGACAGCGTTGCGATACCTTGCAGGAACGACATAACTTTTGCAGTTGATAGGCTGTTCAAGCTGCATAATAAATTCAATCTGGAATATGCTGATCAACTAACCTCATTCTTTTTACTCCAATCAGATTTAGAGAGATGATCACCAAAATCTGCGTTGTCTCATGTCAAAGCTCTTGTGTTCGGTGAATTCTGATTGTGTCAGTTTTTGTCTGGATCACCATCAGTCTGTGACTCATTTGGACTGAAAATATTCCACTCATATATTCACTTACTAGCAGTTGTTTTTACAACAATACCACCATATCTCAAGAATGATTATGCCTAGAAGCACCATACTTAGTTCACACATGCATGTGATCGGATGAAAGAAATCTTATCAGAAATCTGTGTGATCGACCGATTTTTGGGTTCAATCCTGAGCAACTTTGTATCGCATATGCAAGTGGACAAGAACTCCAAAATCAGTGACATTGATATTTAACCCATTCTGGATCAGAACTGGCCCATTTGTCACCGATTATTATTTTACCACCATATCACAGGAATAACAAACAATGATGAAATGCATTCTGGTCATGGGTTGCATTAAATGTTTGTTTATTCCTCATGACCTTGCTTGTAAAAAGAGACATACTGAGTGTGACAATTATTAATTATGGATCCTCCAAACCAAATGCTTGTAAATATGAAGAAAAGGAGATCTTTTGAATTCTAATTATTTCATGAGAAACTAAGTAACAGTGACCTTAATGAATTTTATTGTGAAAATATATTCATGAACACTTCCCATATTGTTGCATTAAAAAAGCAGTAAAGCATACTCTTGCATTATTTTTTATTCTTGTTTGTCATACAAATGGAGGGATGCTTATTTTAAAATGTAACTTTGGTACTTCTGCAAGTTTGTCATATCTAACATAAACTTTATAAAACTTATACCCTGCTTCTTGCTTAACAGGTCTTAACGATACATTGTCACAAATCTGTTCAGTTCTTTGCATTACCATAATTATGTCCTGCAGATGTCAAGGGGTCAGACTTCAATCTCGCTTCTGTTTTTATTCGTCTGTGACTGAATGCAAGTGAACTTTATTTTGGTATGTTCTTTAAATCATTATCTTGAATATGACCTACACTTACACAAGTACCACAGTTACATTTCCACAGCAATTTGTCTGTGGGGGAGTTGAAAACCGATCATGGAAGGATTACTGTGTTGCTGTTGCAAATTTTAACAGGCAATTTTTGTGAAATGCCTTAAAAGTAGATGGTACGATAAGGCGGCATAAGTATACATGGTGCAGTTCAAATCAAGAAATTAAAATGTCCTAAATATAATTGTTTTAATCTAATGACGAGAAAATATATGTATACAATATTATGTGAAAGTTCTAGCTTGATTGTATTAAGATTATAGTTCTCACATGAAAGTTCAACTGCACCATGTATATAGGCCAAAATGCCACCTTATCATGCCATCTCCTTTTTGAATACCAACGCTTACAAAGTGTTGAATCCCAACACTTGCAAAGTGCTGAAAGTCAACATTTACCAAATGTTAAATATGGACACAAATCCAACACTTACAAGTGTTAGAATTCAACATCTATAAAGGTTAGAAACAAGATCATAACACTTTTAAAATGTTGAAATCCAACACTTTACAAAGTGTTGAAACCAGCAACACTTTCGAAAGTGTTAAATTAACATTTACAAATGTTTTCCCTCCTCCACACTTATCAAAGTGTTATTTACAACATTATAAATGTTGTATACAACACTTTAGTTTTAAGAGTGTATGCATTCTGTGATTCAGGTATAAAGGTGAAAGAAGAAAAAATATTCTCTTGTTAAATAATCTCTTGTTAAATCCTATATATGTTCCTTATGTTGATTCGTGTTCACCATAAAATTGGAGTATACGGCATGTAAAAACTGGTAATTTTTTATTTTCTATCGTATATACTTAACAAGAGTGATGGGCCTGTTACCCTGATTATTGTTTCCATTATGTATTGCATTTGTTCGGATTATCCATTTTAATCTCCCTGTATAAGACCAACTGTTTCAAACATGTCAGTGGTTTTTTTGTTAAACACTGTTGTCTAGCGACCATTGTGTCCTGGCTGTTTATATACCTGTCTGTCAGTATGTTGTAAACAGTATTTCTTGAATATTGAGTTCAAAACTGCAGTCGGAATATAATGATTTAGATATCGAGAAGGAAGTTTGTTTATTTTTATTTAACTTCTCCACGCCAGAACATATCTTACGACATTTCTACTGTAATTGCAATCATCACCAGGGAAATGTCGAGTTCGAAAATTGCAGTGTTATTTAACCCATATTGGTACATTCCCAAATATGATTGGAGGTGCAATGGAATCAAACGTAGGGAAAATTTAAGAGATTTACCTTGTTAACATCACTTAAACCAATGAAGATCATCCCATAGTTCTGACCATAAAACTCCTCTCTCCACACTGTAGCCAATGATTCTTTTATAAATTGGAGCTCTGAGATAGTGTTAATGCTAACCATGTAGGCCCCCATTGAGTGACAATGACTCCTGGCATCATCCCACGATCTTCTTTCTTCGAGGGTTGTGAATGTGTAACAATGGCCGTTAAAGCTGTGGCATCCATTATAGTTATCAGTATTACGTTGCACTGTCGAATCTTTAGTAATCATCCTGAAGTTCAAGTGAATAATGAGCAAATGTTGGGGACGAATGACAACAGATGATGCCGTCACTGTCCTGTATCTCCAAGTATCTCTAGATCCTAGCTGATGAGTAAACAGGTGAGTTTGTAGACTCCCTCTGTAGGGAGGCACAGTGAACTCCTGAATTCCCAGGAACCCAACTGGTGTTGAACGAAAAATAGTTGCCACTTCCAGAAGCCAGTGAGATCCAATCTGATTTTCAGTCTGTGATAACAATACCCAGTAACACAATGGTTCCGCATATTTCATGGTGCCACAGCCATTGCTTAAGGAAAGGCTGTCCCCTGATTGAGGACAAGGATCGATTAGCCTACATAAATTTTCTTTTACCCTTCCCAGCTCTACACGAATGTATTCGGTGTTCCATGTCGTCTTTCCTGCAATCTCCTCTTCGAAAATCATCTCACTATGGTTTGTGTGATATAGTTCTCCGCAACGTTCTTTCATATCAAATTTGGTGAGAAACGTTCCAGACTTTGAAAGATATTGTGCCAAACCATACTTCCTACAAATCCGATATCGAACATTGTCAGACAAAGAGTGTATTTGCAGCTTGTGTATGCCCTTCGTTTCAAAAGGCAATACATTTACTATCAAACACTCGTTTAATCGCTCGACGTAATCTATACTAACGAAGGCAGTGTTATTCTGAATCATTGATGAAAGCGAAAACGTTTCTTCTTCTATGGAAACTTCTGTTGTGAGCATTGGCTTCGATATTCCATATCCTCGACAGGAAGACGAAATGAATTTTATATCGCCATAGTCCCATTTACTGCGCATATTACTCGTGTAATCGTACTGAACCACATACACAAAAGACGACGAGCTGACAAAATTCTCCAACACGGTCTTCATATACCGAGGAAACACATCACAGAACGGGCCTATCATTTCATTGAAAGATAGTTCGCCGTCAAACATGGCTATCCCGAAATATGCACAGTCATCGGTGTTTCGACGAATGCTCCAAAGGCTGACGAATATTCAGTTCCAATATCTTCAGTCGTTGTAAAGGATGACCTATCACCTTCTGATAAGCGCAGTATGGGTGTTTTGGAAACGGGGTAATGAAGTCTAATCTTTCTATGTAAATTAGATGGGTACTTTCCTGGGTAAATGCCCCAAGGGCTCGGAACGTTACTTTCCAAATATTAGGGTCAGTTACGTTCGAGATTCCTCTTTGAAATACCATATGAAACCCGCTGGAGAAAATTTGTTTCTTACCATGCATGTCAACCATTTTGGGAAACGTTCTGTCTGGCCCATCGAATATAATAAGGCTTTGGTCAGATATGGTATCATTGAAGTCAGCTTGAATATAGAAGCCAGGGAGCGTTCGGATATGACAGATTACTGTGACCAGGTTACCAAGCAGGATTCCCGCAGGAGGAAAAATCTCACTCAGTGGAGAAGGTGTCACTTGTATTGGTTCCAGGTAGATTTCACGGATGGATTCCCCCGCGTATTCCGAGTAAGTGATTACAAATCCAAATAAATTGTCGGCACGGTCGGAGATAAACAATACCCTGACCGTAGAAGATGATGCAAGCACAGTCCATGGATAGAGACGACCACAAAACCTCCCGAGTCTTTTGTGAGCATTATCAGTTTCATCATCAGACATTTCCCAGATCTCGAGACTATCATAAATGCAATCCCGTCCCGAGAATTCGATATCAAAATACTCGACATGAACGCTCACATAGCCGCCATCGAGAGAATGGATGTCCCACGTACAATTCAGATCCAAGGGATATCGCTCCGTTCTACCCAAAACAGCTGTACTAATGACCTTCGAGACATTATTGTACATCATGTCGCAAATCTGCTGTGTGTCGGTGATGTAGCTCGTGTATGTGATTTCAAAGCCATACAAGGTCACAGACGTGTCAGTTCGAAACTGCACACTGAAGCCATAATCGGAAAACTCATTGGTGATGTTGTCACTTTCGGCCAACCTGCCGCAAAATGGACCGAGAATGGTTTGCAATGTCTCCCCATGGCGAATAATGAGCTTATCCGCTTTGCACTCGTTTGACTCTTCCAGCCATAGCCTGTTTATCAGCAAAGTAAAATCCATCAGTGTTGGAACATCCAGGCGCCATGTGAGATCCACGTCGTTTTTATATCCATGATTGAACCAGTGCGGTATTGTTCCGCTGGTATTAACGAGATCAGTTGTATAATTGACGGTGAATCTGGTTCCTTGGAAAAGAGCGCCGATCAAAGCAACAAGAACGGCCAGGAAAATCTGTCCCGCCATATGTTGATAACAGGCTACAAATCTGGAACCACTTCTATAATGGACGTCCCATCTTACTGAAATATAAACAACAATTCGTGTCGTCAATGAGCGGCATTTCTGGACTTATGTTCATTATTATTAACAGGCAATATTTTACAACGTGATTTATTTATCAGAACGACGCAGTCGAGTATTCTGTTCAGTACATTGAGTCTCGTGATCAATTAACGTGTTCTAATGTTCCACTCATACAGGTGAGCAGTTAGAAACGTCATACAGGAGTTTCTATTATCATTTGGACATGAAACATTGACGTTTTTATTGTTTTCACTGGATCTTTGGGAAAGTGGGTTTGTTAGTTTTATACAATTAAAGATTGTAGCGTTGACAGTTCCATAAGCCTGTTATTTTCGATTGGAAAACTTTACAGCAGATACTGGCTGAGATACGGATGCCCAGTGAGCGATGTTATGCCATGGTCGTGGGGACGGAGTACTCTGAGAGTAATAAGCTGCACCTCGACTGCTTTGTACTCAATAGTATAACGTTATCTAATTTACAAATACACACTAATGCAATTTAGAAAGTATGGAACACTTAACCAATTATTTGTAGGATGATACTTTCGCTGTAAAGCACAAACTTGTGCTGGCGTGGTAAAGCACACGTACATGTACATGTGCTGGAATGAATCAGATGGGAGACGTAATCTAGACTCCGATCTCCGAACTTCCTCTTTTGTGGAAGCGCAGATGGTGTTGTGGTTTAGAACGCTTGTATTCACTGCTGTGCCAGGCTCGGGAGTTCGAGTCTCGCACGGGACTGGCCCATCCAACACAAGTATTTGTGCTTTGCCAAGAAAGCGTCATCCTAAAGCAAAAAGGATATAAACTATCTAATTTAGTTGCAAAATGTGTTGTCTGACTACGTAGGTTAATTGACTCCATGATGAAGCGAAGTCAAGGATAAGACCGATTCTGAATACGTCAGCCACAAAAATATTCACAACCTGACCACCATTGGCCACGTGTCTCGTATCTCGCTTATTTGATATACATTAGCATTTTGGTTTTGTTCGGAAAATCCCGAAAGCACAAGAACGCCATCATTGAAAATAATTAACAGCGTAATATTTACGTATATAATCAGTGTAATTATTTTTTTTACCTGTAATACTTTCGGGTTATTACACAATGTTGTTTCCCTTGTTTGATTTTCATTGTTCAAGTATATGTTGTGTTGGAGATTTGTATTGCAGGAGACGTCGCAATCGTCGAGCCCACACTGTTTTCGACAAAACGTTGTCAAGTAAAATAGTAATCAATATTGGACTCAATACTTTATAATTATTCATGAAATGACACCAGTTGCAACTTGCAGTAACAGCCCGCAACAGTTCCTTTTTGTACGAATCCGAGATGTTCTCCATTTACGATCGACCAATGCAGCTTCGTCAAACTGTCGAATACGGATTTCAACTAAAATCCAATACAAATGCTACCCTCCAATACAGGAAGGATACTGAACTCCTATGTGATCGAATTGAATGTCATTCGTTGGTTTATATAATTGGTATACATTTTGATAGCTGATGTGAAATCAAAAATGGCAAAAAGAGTCAGGAAATGTCGCACAACATTCAAATCTGTCAGACGAAATACAACTTTTTCGGATATCATCTTACATCTTAGACACAAAATTAGCATCCAGCAGACTTTTTATGACCTTTTAGAAGATATATTTGAAATGGATTTTACTTCGTTAAAAGCATGTTTCTACTACAACGGAAAATTCTTCTGCCAACTACATCAAATAAAGCAAAATAACCCAGGACGTACTGTTTCATAAACCTTATCCAATTTCTACGCAATTGCCCTCTTCCCACGAGTCTGACACTGCATTATATTCAGGACTTCAATCAAAATATTAATTATGGATTGAGAAAGATCACGTTTATTAACGTCATAAACAAGTATTTGTATGCAAACGAGATCTGGCGAGGTCTCACTCGAAGTTATGTAACCAGAAGAAGGGTTTTTGAATCAGTAACTGCAAGTTGTATACAGGTGTAAGTTTTATAAAGTACCCACTCTGTGGAATGATCGATTTGACATCTGATATACATGTATAAGCAGGCATAATTCATGTGTAAAGTTTGTAGTAGATTGACCTTAATGGACTACGTTCGAAGTCTTGCTCCGTAATGACAAAAATACCGCCTTCGCGAAAAATTTATCTAGTGCAGAACATTCAATATTGGCGCTTCTGTCCACAAGACATTCATTCGTATATGCGGTAACATTGTAAACAATCCGGGTCAATAATACCGAGCATTAATTGCTGTTCATTGAGTTTCTTTTCTCTATTTGTGCAATGTTTTCATTTCCTATAGAAGGGATGGTGAGCTGTGACCATATACTTTAATAATTTATCGCTGACTATCGATGATATATAATTAAACGCAACATATTTCCTGCTTTTCATGTTCACGACGTTTTTATGAAGATGGTGATAGTGCGATAAACCTTTTTCATTCAAAAAGTGAGTATAATCGCGCTCTTCCAGACCTCACAGATTATGCTCCCAATTCAGCAAACCTTTTGGGAAGCAATATACCCAGTAATATTGAACCATCATGCTGAGAGATCAGTTTTCACGCTACATGTGCACATGAAGCTATCGTGTAGCGTCCAAAGGAACTTCCATAATATTAACGTAATCAATGAAGTCTATTTAAAGATGTTTCAAAATTGGTTACGGTTAATTGAGTGAGCGATGACATTCAATGTAGGTGGAACCTGGGAACTACGTAATCTGACAAAAGGTGATACGATAATCTCATTCTATCCACGATACCCAGTTTGTTTCTCTATCTCACGTGAGCGGGATTAAGGAATGGTGTTATAATGGATCTGAACCATGATGATGTATTATTCCTCTTTCAATCACGTGACAAAATATGCACTCATTCATCTGCATGAGTGGTGATCACTTATCCAGAAACCTACTATCGTTTATCCGTACAAGGCCGCAAGGCGTGAAACCCTGTATGTAACGCGATACACCAAATTAAAGCTTCCTCTCCTGACTGTGCCAGTCCAGAGACCTCGTGCTGGCAATTAAGTCAATGTCACGTTACATGAGGGAGGAGACAGGTTAATTGAATTGTGTAACGATCCCCACCCGCCATTTAGTTGTCCTGGATAATGGGGGCCTGCATTGCACCAAGAGGGTAGAAGTGGGATTTTATTGTAATGGATGTAGGGGGGGCTACGTTTCAAGATGATATGTGATGCAAATATGAATACGGTAACATTATCACTAAATAGCCTGTTGTAAATCAAGGAAAATGTTAGTACTCTTTTGTGGAATTTCGTGCGGGCCAGAACCACGTCATAGGCTGGACTACCAGTAACCATGGTAAAATGAAACATTTGTTCACTGAATCTCCCATCACATTGATCCTGACCGGAGAAGCCACGTATGCTTTCCGCGATAAGATAAAAGCGACGATAAGCATGAAAGTGGGGCGCAACATTTGTGCAAAACATCGCCAGATTTTTAGCAGGCTAGCTGTTGTCCTTAAGAAATGTCTTGCCAGTATAGATTCGCAGCTTCTCAACGGAACATGAAAATAGATTCCCCTCCCTCAAGCTGGGGTGTTTGTTTGTGTGGGTAATTGAACTGGACTTCCGGAGACGCATTCTAGGGTATTTCCGAGCAATAAAACAATACATGTATGTTTGACATATTTTGTTGTTTCTCACAACATTTGTTTGATTAAATATTCGCCGTATATATCATTTCAATCAAAAAGTTCATTAAGCTTTATTTTTTTCAACAGTTCAGTTTATTCAGTAAATTGAGCAATGATGCCCCTCAAGCTTATAATTGAAAATTAAAAACTGCATTCAATACATAGGTCTTTTCGCTTTTCAAAAGCGGTTTTGTAAAAATAAACTTGCACTTGATCTGGACTAGCTACATCGGCTGGCAAGCGTATCCAATATCGATATCGCACTTCCGAGCCCCGATGCCTCATGTACCTCAGGCATAAATGGCTGAACTACTCCCGTTGCATGATTTACCTAGAAGGGGTGAGGAGTGTGAGGGAGAGGGTCTATATTACCCTCAGCTGTCTAGGAAGATAAAATTGGGAAGTTTTAATTAAACAATACCGGTATTCCCTCACCCTTCAAACAGATGACAACCAATCAATGTCAAGGGTACGACTGTTTCGAACACGGCATCCACCTGTCTCGAGTGTCGCGTTAGCAGCAGCTTACACGAAAATAAACAACGTGGTGTTATAAAATAGCCCTACCAGAAAATCATTGAAAATAATTATGAACATAATGATCATTTATATAATATGTGCAAATATTTTACATGGTGTGACGTTCGAGCGGTCAGAAAACGTCTATCTTTGCGGTGTACACGAGACTTGAGGCGGCCTGGTCTCAGGCCCCTGTGACAAATTGTCAGGCTGATGTGAACGCAGTCTCGTATGACTGGAATTGGCCAACGAGGAAGGTCCGATTCAACCTGTCACCTTGTCTGGATCGAGGAGGTAGGAAGGAAGGGACCTGTAGAAACAATCAAGGCAATAATAAAGTAATAATATTGTATTCTGCAATGTACACAGCTCTGTACGCGCACAATACCTGTAATAAAGATCCCTACTCTAGAGGTAGTTATCGTTAAGTGTTATCTTTATCTTAAAGAGAAAGACTAATAATATACAATATATACAATATATACATGAGACCCTATCTATGACGCGTCACGGCCCAGTCTCGTCCAGACTGGCTCTCGTCGTGGTATGGTACGGCGTCTCTGGTTCCTCTCCGGTCGTAGGCGTAGCCCCGGACTGTATGGAACGTCTACCGTGTCTAAGGTTACACGGCCCAGTTCATCTAAGCGTTATTAATCGTCTCTGGAATCCTCTCCGTATCACTGCCTCTCCTAGCAGTAGCCCTTCGGCGGGGTCGGTCTGTACAGCACACCACAGCGTCTTCGGCGGCAGCCCCTTTCGGCTCGGCAGACCTCACGTCTTCGGCGGCCCGAATTCGGCGGCGACCCCTTTCGGCTCGGCACTTCTCTGTTATCGGCGGCCCGAATTCGGCGACCCGAACATCGGCTCGGCAGACTTCACGTCTTCGGCTCGGCCCGAATTCGGCGACCCGTCTTCGGCTCGGCAGACTTCACGTCTTCGGCTCGGCCCGAATTCGGCGACCCGTCTTCGGCTCGGCAGACTTCACGTCTTCGGCTCGGCCCGATTTCGGCGACCCGACTTCGGCCCTCACGGCGTTGACCCAAGGACGAGTTAATAGGCTCAGATTGTCTGCATATATATGTGGTAATAATGCCCTGGTCTCGGAGGTGTATTATTACCTTACAATGTAATGTAAATTAATATCAATGATTTGTAATAGAATTCAGAGTCTTGCGGCAAAGCATAATTCGAGCCCTGCGGCAGTGTAAATATGTACAGTGGATGTAAGCTTGTATAATCCGTCACCTCTAGCCGGGGCCTGTAGGTAACTGGTGTAGGTGACTGTGATTAGATCTATTCCGTCCCTAAGGCCGACGATCTTGTATGTAAGCAAGTATGTGTTATTGATCGCATCTAGCCGAAGCCTGTATACGACCAATAGGGGTAAGGTGAGTGAGTGAATTAGACGTACGCAATTCTCGGTCGTAACCTCGAACGCTAGTCTGTGTTGAAGTGCGAGCTAGTGTGAGCCGTATGTGCAGATCTCGTCCTGAGGGCCGATGATCTGGTGTCTGTGTGTGAGTAAGTATTTGTAATCATGTAAAATACATAGCCAACGCTAGCGGTGATAATTTGCTATTAACCGAGGACTGCGGCAAAGTACTTCGGCCCGGTGCTCAGGTAGAGGACTACACTGAACCTGTTCCTATGTACGAATACCACTGGCTAATAAACAGTTAATCACCTATTGCCGAAGCAAAACGTTAGCCGCGGACAAAATACCAGACTTTAATGTTTAATACATACTGAATGGCATTTGTATGAAAATAGGCTGCAGGTGTGGGATATTTGGTGCTCTGTATTTCCCGTTGATATCGTTCGCACGGTACAGTTAGAAGTTAGACTTTAATGTGCAATGCATGCTGAATAACAACTAATGTAGACGTGCGAACCGCTGTGGACTTCTCGTCCTCAGATACTGTGCGTGTTAGTATCTATTATTCCTAAGCTATGGCTCGGCTCTCGGCTTTCCAACCCAGTTCGGTGCTATTTCGGCAATAAATCGGCACTTTCGGCCCTTTCGGCGCATTTGCGGCGATCCTGTCTCTGTGCTCTCCCGCACGATACTTACTGGCCGAATGTCTATGACAGAGTGCCGAACGTCCATTTCTCCGCGTCTTATATAGGCTCTGGCTCCCATAATCCTTTGCGCGCCCAAACATGGCAGCCCCCATAAAACGAAAGTATAGACTCCGGCGGTGTTGGATTTCGTGTCAGATCAACAGAGTTCGACTTCTCTCGCCCGGTTTCGATGCAAGATGCGTGTCAGGGATATTTACACGTCACTCGCTGAAAGTTTCAGCGCACAGTTAATACAGGTAAGTCGAATATCCACCATTGTCGGTCCATTCACAATGCTATTTACAATGTCCGCATTAGAACGAAAATAACATTCTCCAGGTCATGGGCATTTTCGTCACAATGGGAATACTAGTATTAAAGAAGAAAATAGATCCAGTAATTTCTAAGGAATGGTATTGTTTTTTTCTTCAATGGTGTCACACGAAGCTTAACTTACCTTATATGTGTGGCCTGGGCCCGTTTTACTGAACTGTTGAGTAACGCTTATGTCTTGGGATGAACTTCATCAATCGGACTCTTAACCATCTCTGACGGATGCAATTAGAGCCATGCTTTTATTGTGCTCTACACTGAATACATGTTCACTCGAACGTTGTTCTACTCATGGGACACGGGATCAAAGAAGGGTGTGTTGATTAACAAATGCACCATTCTGTTTGGCGCGTTTGTGTTGTATAATCAGAAAAGGAATAGAATGGACAGATTATGAGCCAATGTACTCCGGCGTCAATGAGGCTAGTCCGTCACACAAACCATTGTTGTATGTGTTGGCTAGTGCATACTGCGCTTATCTCACCGTGCGTGACGAGATGCGCCCAGTCCTAAAGCAATTAATCAATCTTTATTTGGTTCAGCATAGCATACTGATTGCACGGCAGAAATACAGTTCAATATTGTCCATTGAGATAGGTCTACTCCGAATAGACCATTATTGGATCTATAGGCGTTAATCGATTAATTGAACCATCGTAATTAAACTTTTGATCCAAAAGCCTAAAGACGATCACCATTTTGCACGTTCCAATCTTCATTTGATTCGGCATAACATGCTGATTGCACGGCAGAAAAACAGTACAGTATAGTCCATTGAGATAGGTCTACTCCGAATAGGCCATTATTGGATCTATGGGTGGTCGATTAATTGAACCATCGTAATTAAACTTTTGATCCAAAAGCCTAAAGACGATCACCATTTTGCACGTTCCACTCCCGTTTCTACAAAATGTAGAACAAGTAAATTGCTGTATGACAACAATACATATGACAAATTGTAATATCCTCACATGCTGTACAATTCAATTTCATTCATATTACAGTTCAACCGAGATTGAGAGATCTTTTAAAGCAGTAAATATTTTTATTGGGTAACATATATAGAGCTTATATAGAGTATGTATAATTTAATTTTTAATTCATAAACGTTTTGGATGCGCCTTCCTTCATTTACTGTGTCTTTAATCTTTAACCCTACAAGGCTTGGACAATTTGCAGTTTGTCCCAGCCTGGTTGAGGGATGGGAGCATTACGCCCCTCCCAAATTTATTTTCGTAACTCTTTTGCTGAAACTTTTCATATCATATATCTGGGTCAAGCTGCAGAAGAAAATGTGAAAACAAACCAGGATGACCGCCACGATGTTACGTCAACCCGTCCCAAATACACACAACCGATGGTTCAGTATATCTAACCAATCAATTAATGTTTCCAGTTCTTTTTTAAATAAACGCTTAAGATTATCATTATGAATCATAATATGAAAGTTTAATACCCAAACCCTAAGAAATTATACACTGCTCGACCATTCCCGCGGCCTAACAGCATTATAGACATTTGTCTATCTATAGTTGAAATAATCGGTCTTGATTGACTAAACGTTTGGCGGTGATATATGGAGAGACCGCATTCCCAAATTCTCGGGAATCTCCAGTGGCAGATAATCCATCGATTGCCATGAACACCATATTGAAAGAAGTCATGTGATTCTTGTTGTTTGGAGTGACGTTGGACAGGTTCAGATAGAGCTCTGAACCCAGGGGTGATATTCCCGAGTCAACGTTTCAAATTTGATTACCTCCCCTCTACTTCATTCAAATGTATGGGTTATTTCCCCTGACTCCACAAGGCGCAACAGTACTTTCACCCTGTCGACAGTTCCATCTGCGGAGATCCCACACACAATAGCGTTAATTTTTGTCCTGGTGAACGCTGGCTCTGTTTTATATACTGATCTCGGCAATATATAAAACTGAGCAAGCGTCGGGCAGGCTACGTTGATTTTAAACTGGCACATTAAAAAAAAATAATAAAAAAATGACATCACTGTGGCTACCCAAATTAAACATATGCGACATCCTTTAATGTTAAAGCTACTACTTTGTGATATGGGTCATAACAAATATGATTATCAGTACATTCGAAATAAATTAGACAAACATAGTGTATAATTACATCGATCGATGGTTCGTGCATCCGCGTTGGTGGTTTGGTTTTTTATCATGCATGCTAGGCGAATCCGGCGCGTCATATGCGGAGATTCAAAAGAATGTTGTCAGAATGTCGCTTCAGTGAATTTCTCGGTCCCTCTACTCCCGAAAGTTTTGAATTTACCCCAACAATTTCCATTGATGTTCAGAACATCATTATGACTTCGAAGTCCGCCTCACCGGGTTTGGACAGTATTGCTATGTCTCTCGTCAAACTCGTCGCCAAATCTGTCTCTGCTCCACTTGCACACATTACGAACTTGTCTTTTAGATCGGGTATTGTCCCAGATTCTCTTAAATCAGCCAAAGTGACTCCAATATTCAAATCGGGTGAAACAAACCTTTTTTTCTAATTATAGACCAATATCTGTATTACCAGCTCTAGGTAAAATTATTGAGAAACTCGCAATAAATAGGATGACAGATTTCTTAGAGAAAAACAATATTATATCTGACACTGGATTTAGATCTAATCATTCAACCTCTCACGCGGCGATTGCTCTGTATGATATATTGGTCACTGCCAAGGAATCTAGAGAATATAGTACAGTTACTTTCTTGGATCTTTCCAAAGCTTTCGACACTGTCAATCACGACATACTACTCACTAAGCTACACCATTATGGTTTTCGCGACACAGCAAATAAGTGGTTCAGAAGCTATTTATCTAACAGATCAAAATGTGTCTACTATAACAGTATGCTTTCTTGTACCATGAATATCACTTGTGGAGTACCCGAAGGATCTATCCTTGGATCTCTTCTATTTTTACTATATATTAATGACATTAATAATGCCACTGATTTACTTAAGGTAATTCTTTTTGCCGATGACACCAGTGTTGCTTATACTTCTAAACACCTCGACAGTGCTGTCACTGTTATGTCACAGGAATTGGAAAAACTATATATTTGGTTTTGTGCCAATCGACTATCACTAAACGTAAAGAAAACCAAATTCATGATAATAAATCCCACCAAGCAGCGCCTGCGGCATGTGCCACAGTTATTTATATCCGGTGAAGAGATTGAATTAGTAAATAGTTTCAAATTCCTCGGAGTTTTCTTTAACAATAAACTAAACTGGACAAACCATATTGACTACATTTGCAAGAAGGTGGCAAGAAACACTGGGGTTATTAACTTTATCAAAAACTCAGTAAATAAGAAAACACTACATATCTTATATTATTCGATGATATACCCATACCTATCCTACTGTAACATCCTCTGGGGAAACACATATATAACTCATCTGAAACCGTTAATATTGCTCCAGAAGCGTGTCCTCAGAGTTATTACTCTATCGCAGAAACGCGAGCATACTCAACCACTATATTCACTCATCTAAAAATCATCCCTCTGCTCGATCTGAATTTATATTCCTGTTTGAAACTGGTTCAAAAGTTTTTGTATCACCCTGAAACTATGCCGGTTCTTTTCCGTAAATATTTTACAAAACTGTCTGAAGTACACCGCTATCCAACAAGGAACCAAGAAGTAAATTTATATAGACCTTTCTATTCCTCTAATCTTTCGTATTATACAATTGGAGTCACGGGGCCACGGGAATGGAACAAGGTACCCTCAGTTCTCAAAACCATAAAATCTTCATCACTATTCAGGTCTAAGCTTAAATCTTATTTACTCGAAGTTTTACGCGTTTCTCGTTGATAATTCCTAGATTGTATGCCGAAAGTTTTAAAGTTTTTTTTATTCACCGTTCGCATTCTCCCTATATTCAGATACTTATACTTATATTCCTAACTGGGATAGAACAAGCCCCCTGGGGCTTTATTCCCGTCATTGTTTTGTCAGCCTACATGTTATTATACCCATATATTATTGGTGAATAAAATTCATTCATTCCGGAGCGTACACTCGGTCCCTTTCGTAGATTTCCGCTCGGCGGTCCCGAATGGGAGAGACTGCCGACTCGCCAATCGTCGCACGATTCGGGAAACAGATGAAAAGATGCTGCATAAACTTGAGCTATCCATTGGACATACTAGCAACACAACTTGGGCATTTTATTCAAATGTTAGCTGATGTTTTCCTTTACGGAGATATCAGGTTATAGGTCAGGGGGTGTTGTTTCTTCTTCTGTATTGCGATCCCTGTGTCTGAGTTTAAGACTACTGCGATATGGAATATATGGGGTGTTTCAATGTCTATTATGGAAACACTACACATCTGTTGGCTAAATTTAACTATCAATATATGTGGTAAAAAGATAAGATTTTTCTCAACACATAAGAGACCTGATTTCCGCCTCACAGAATCTCCGCGATCAGAGTTTGTTCGATCTGATACTTATTTCAATCAAATCAGTCCGTGAACATTCGATTACAAGTTTGGGCGCCAAAGTCTTTCACACGTCTTTGTTGTTGTAAGAACAAAACTACGTGGTCGGCAGAAATCTTTCAAATCGGCTCCTGGTACTCTTAATTTCGTCAGCGGACCCGTTTGTCAGTTGCATCCCATACACTGACACCATGTCTCGTTGTTTATCTAGTTGCATCCCAGGAAGAAAAAAACAACTATAACGATGAAAGTGAACTGACGAACTTGAGCTGTGTGTATTCTCTATTGCGCCATTACAGAAGACCTCTTTTCAAGTCATTCCAGGGACACTAAATCCTGTACCACATTGGGCGCACACTCCATGGTTTTGTATCACTTAGTAGTTCTTAACCAACTACGTTACAGCAAAAGTGGTTACCATAGCAACTCGGTTGCTGGGACTAAAAATCCTGGCGGCCAGTACTGGATGGGCAAAGTCATGTTAAAGCGACCCTAAAATATCCCTAGCAGGTGCATCGATCTATGGAATCTTACATTTACAAATAGAAGTCTCACAACTGTCAACCATTTGTGAAAGGTGATGGTACGATAAGGCGGAATTTTGGCCTATACGTGGTGCGGTTGAAATCGAAAAAATAAAATGTCCTAAAAATACTACTGTTTTAATGTAACGACAAGAGGAAATATAAGTACACAATATGTGAAAGGTGTAGTTATCACATGAAACTGAAATCCACAGCTTGTGCTATTTCGTGAAAAAAGGTCAAAATCGAGTCCTTCAGACACGCATTTAGACGCGAAGGACCCCTTGGACCAGAACGCCATTTAACTTGGTGTTGTGTGGTAACATTATATTCCCACTACTGGAAGATCTTTTTGGTCCAAGGGGTCCTTCATACTAACAAATGAAAAGTTATGATTCATAACGTTTGAAGTTTTCGTAAGTAGATTAAAGTGACAAAATGGCCTGTTACACTTTGTTCGTATGTCGTGGTGAAGTGGATACGCACGTTGGATCAGAAGCGCGTCGAAATTTTCTTTTACCGAGTTCGAATCTCAGGAGGGCAACATGTGTGACGTCGACAAGTTATTTCAATTTTCTCATTTTTGTAAAAAAAATTACATTCAGTATATCAGAAATAAGAGTTTAGGCTATCATTATGAACCAATTAAAAGTAGAATAAATATTGTTTACCAATGACACGATACCGTGTGGACATTACGGGCCAGTCAAACGTTGAAATCGAACGATCAGTCGCTACCTGTTAAAACGGCAATATATTCGCCTAAATTGTGTATTTATTCTCCAATATGTGCATGTAAGATCGACTGCAACGTGGTGAAATAATAACGCCGTAGTCCCAAACATATGTGAAGCTATCATGGTTCACCGTAACATTCAGTCCGTTGATTGACAGTTGCCGCCGACGACAAGTTGTACATTGCATTGTGATTGACAGATGGAGAGAAGAGATGTACATTCCTATGAGTCGGCTTGCTGTGGGCGAAAACCCCGCCTTACAATACCATCTCCAAAGGCGAGCAAAGACTCTGCTGAATAAGTCACCGGTGCAAGACCTCAGCAGTCGGACAGCAGCCAATATATAGATTCACATGCTACATGTATCAAGGAGGTTTATCCACTTCAATCTCTCCGTTTTCACTAGCAACTTATTTTTGCGCAATTTATCGAAGTAATGCTGAAGCTTTTTCGGATCAGTGTACTGCCACGCCTAATGACTGAGATAATGATCACAACTAGTCGACAGACGGAAAATCCTCAGGCTGAGTAAATCAAATTTTGAACTCCTATCCTAAGTTGAATGGTCAGACCATTGAGTTCGCTTAAAGAAAAACAATTGAAATTAAAATCGTACTTGGTAATGCAAAATAGGTTCTTTACGTGTCGTTCTAAAATAAACACTGAAAGATAAAAAATGTACTTTTCAGAAATAATATATAAACATGTATGTTAAGACTCCAAAGGCGTTAGTTGTCATGGTTAAAAACAGAGAGGAAAAGAGGGGTAATACTTGAATTTAAATAATATGATATAACTACTCCAGCCACCAATATAAAAGTTCATTAAAAAATAGTATACTGCAATCAGTCATAAAAAATACCATTTTTTAAGGTATGAGCACTGATAGAAATAATAAAAAAAACATATTAATATATAAAAGACGTGCAATGAATGTAAATAAATTCAATCATTAGGATAAAAAAGAGGGCGCATATGTCACAGATGAATTAAAATTAAAATCAATAATGAGGGTAAATATATCACATGCATATCACAGATAGACTTATCTATTTCCATAAAACGAAAACAACACATGCAATACATGCAAATAAAATCAATACTTAGGTTAAATAAGAGTCACATAAATCAAAAGTGAGGATAACATAAACGAAACAATAGATAAGTCGCGGGGACACAAGACGTATTAAGTTTGTTTAAAAATAAATTAATAAAAGTTCAGCCACAGACTGGAGAATTAAAAATGAATTAAAAAATTGCAAAAATTTCAGCCTTAAAAACAGAAACGTGGTCAGATAGAGGATAAAACTTATTGTATTTGATCTGAGGAATATTAAAAGTAGCTCCAGTATTCCCAGACTCTGGGCACTTGAAACCATCTGTAAAATGGAGACCAGTTAAAAAAACATATTCTCAATCTGATGCTGGGGATCAGATTTCTTGATTTTATGATGTAAGCTTATACAAATATCGGGGCATTTTAATTGCCACGGGGAAAATCCGAGGGTAGTATCTGATTGAATAGATAAGTTATCAGTGTGTGTCGCATGCGAAATCATACGCCTCGCAGCAATAATCTAGATGAGGAAGTATAAGAGGTCGACGCATCAGATTTAAAACTTTGTGAGACTCGTCAACAACAGATGTAATGTGTTTTATGCCACGTCAAACGTTTATCAAATATAAGACCAAGGTATTTAAATGAAGTGGACACTTTCACAGTAGCGGTGTTTATAATTAGATCAAGTTGATCACGGATAATATGTTTGGTGAAAACAACACCATCAGTTTTAACTAAGGAAAAGTTGAACCCCCACATCAAAGTCCATTTCTTTATATCATCCAGATCCTGTTGAATATATTTCTTAGCAGTATTAGGATTACGACTTTTAAACCATATAGCCTTGTCATTAAGGGCAGTTGGGAGGTGATTATTAATAGCAAGATTAAAAGGCGTGGGAGATAAAACACTGACCTGGGTCGTACCATCCTCCACTAAACCCAAACGAGATAATTGTCGACTAATGCGAACACGAGTAATACGGTTGGATAAAAAGTTTTTGACCCATCGCAACATCTTGCCCGAAATCCCCATACCATGCATTTTAATTGAAAGACCACGTCTCCATGTCGTAAGCTTTCCCTATGTCTTAAAAGACGGATAAAAAAAATCCTTGCGTAAGGAATCTTCTTAGGTAACTACATTGGTCAGGCTGAGAAAATATGCTGCTTTAATATAGTCATATAAATCTACGGGTTCTTCCGACTTCACTGAAATAAAACTGTCTACATGCTTGTCTATATGAAACCTGAGATCGAAAAGAATGTGTGATGGTTACCCGAGAATAACTCCCTCGGACGTGACGGTAGTGAACATGATTTTCGTTTGAAAGTGAAACGGGTGAAAGTTATTGTTATGTGCTGTAAAAATGCTGAAGTTTCATATCATGCGAAATGGTGATTGTCAATTGCTCTAAACTGGATTAATTCAAGTTTGAAAACGGTCGAATGTGCTCTTTGGACATTTTAGGGACATTTTCTGAAGGGATTTCCCTTCATATATAAAATATGACACCTCAAACCAAAACAATTTGTGTGTATTTATTATCACAATGGCTAGTGTTACAATCCGTTGAAATATCATTCTGGTTTGAGGTGTCATATTTCATCAAAATTAAAAATTGTGCAAATGCTTCGCTTGTATTCTACCAGAAACGTTATGTGAGCAAGTAAAAAATGTTTTTCAAGTTGACGTCATCGTAGTCCAGTTGTTAGGCTGCTCGCTTTCAAAAACAGTGTGGTGACCAGTTTGTTGAGCTATGAGTTCGATTCACATTTGGATCAGAAAAATTTTCTTATTCCTTCTTTCTAATATTTAACATTTGGATTTATTTATGTTATGTGAAACAATCCCCAGTGATATTCAGTTAATAAAATATAGATATAACTGTGTATACACATTTTTGCATTCACTACTACAACTCGACCCTTACTGCAGCACACTCATAACATGTCCAAGTCACCGTAACTGAATGGGTTTAGTTTCATGGGTCAGCAATACTTCCCATGTATAAAAAAAAACGAGGGAAACTTCATGTGTATTTTCCTGAACTGTTCTCGTTATATTTAAGAATCATTATAGTTCTCACTATGAACAGTAATGTACCATTCAACAAGTCGAAGTGCGAGTGTTGCCACAAGAATACGCGTCCAGGCCAGACCAGAAAAATATCTGGTTCACAGTTAGAGTGGGTAAAACGTAGGAGTGACTTCGAAGTCAACACTGAGGGACTATTATGCCCTCAATGTAGGGCTATATACTATGTAGATATGAAATCTGCGAACGAGGAGACCATCGAAGCGCCTACAGCCGTAGCCGATGATGACCAGCCCGAGGCGGGGTCAAGTTCCTGTTGTGTCATAATACCAGATATTCTACGGCAAGTTCGATTTGCAACATTACAATGACGTAGCTCGTTAAACGAAGTTACTTTTGAAACAGCAATAATTTTACATAATCGCAAATTATTTAACTTTTAGTTAAATAATTTGCGATTATGTAAAATTATGTAACATAACGGTTGCGAGTTAATATATGATACATTGAGTAATAACTAATCTTTTTGTGTTGTTTGAAAATGGAATACAAATGGAATTTCGACTGAAACGAATAATTCTGTACGACTGGCCTACAAAAACGTTACTGTCGAGGAAACCTGTTCATTTAAAAATAGAAGGTACCAAAATAGCACAGAGTCGACTGTGCATTTGACGTCATAAAGGGCAGCTGACCCGGCCTGGACAATAGATATACACACGCCAGTGTCCGAGGGAGTTATTCTCGGGTAACCATCACACATTCTTTGCGGTGTAAGTTCTCTTGAAACAGTTTCTTGGGAAGTCAAAGGAAACGTTTTCCCAGCAGAGTTTGCCCGAGCGCTACATGTGCAGGCGGTTCGGGGGACTGCACGCGTGGTCTGCCTAGAAAGCTCAGTATGAGAGAAAAAACAAAAAAACAAGAGGAACCGGTATGCATTTCACTTTTCTAAGACACGATATATATTTCTTATGCTTTAATTAAACAAAAGTACGGACGGTAGAATAACACCTGGATATGGAACCAGACAGAATTCGATTTTTTATTGTTATCACAGTCGTGCGGTGAAGAAAACATTTTGTACTGAGCTAATTGGATTCAGTTTCTTCCGCCTGTAGTTCCCGTCATGCGGTAAATTGCCTTCCCTTCCCAGGTGAGTAGAACATACAGGCAGATATTGGATACGGTACATTACACATTTTAATATGCCTCGACATCCAGTTGAACTTCTGTTTGTTTTGCACAAATTAGCTCAGTTGATACCATCAAGTTTTCCCATCGGGAATTTTTAGTCCCATTTGGAAAAATGTGCTAATAATAAATAGGATTAAATCATCCCAAAACGAATTAACTTAATTCCTAATTTCAATAGGAAATTGAACTGTTCTCCCTGAAATAAAACTGACATTATGTTTGTGGTGTTCAAAATCATTCACACAAATGTCCTTAGTTAAATTAACCAAAAGCTTTCTCAAACTAGAGTGCAGCAATGTTCATCTGAAATCCAATATGCTGCCCCTAGAGAGTTAACTGCGTGTCTGAGGACGTCACCAGTAGTGGCTGGTCATATATCGCTGTAGTCTGTTTCAAGTATTTGGATATAACGTTAACCTTTGTGTGATTGTACCTGAAACAATAACATAGTGATAAATCTGGTAGTCGGAGTTAGGTCTACCTGTATGTGAATTTAATTTGAAATGCTTGTACTTAATGTCTAGGCAGTTGTGCTCTGAGCATAAGAGTGAAATAAGACCGCTAATCATCTGAAAATTCTCAAAAGAAAGATCCATGTGTGGGTGATCAAATTTATTACCATTATCTTATTGCACGCAACAATCGCGTCGTCCCGCCTTCCTGATATTCCTTCAGGGAATTACATAGGCGATAAGCCAAGGACAGCTTTTGGGGATTTAATTCACACATCTGACAAGAATATTTTAACCATTTTTTTGAAAATAGGTACCTTTCCAGATAGAGTGGACATTGCAGAATGTGGTCAACTACGGAGATAGTGAGCAAAGAAAAAACACTGACCCCATGTGAGAAAACGCCTTATATTTAGCAGTAGGACTGTTCACATGATCCTATGTTTTTTTGATTCATCAATTTAACTTGATATATATATATATATATATATATATATATTTATAATATTTTTTTTATATTTTAATATATAGTAATAAGTACAGTATATTTACACACAATTATAACAACAAAATAATATACAATATACATAGACAGGTCGATCACACACAAAACACAGAGACTAACATAGAAAACACATTTTGATTGGAAAAATAAATTAGTCATGCCAAAAGCCTGAACATATCAATATATTTATGTACTGCATCACATATGTTCAATCTTCTCAATAACACTTTCAACCGACGCCCACTTTTTTATTGAATTTAGATCTATTCGTATGCATTTTGGCAATTAACTTCTCTGTGGTATTCTGTCTACGAATTGTGCCAAGCAATAATCTGAAATTCAAGGTATCTCGTGTAAATTTATTTTCATAAATGTATTGTTTTGTAATAAGCAATATAGTAATGAGGAATAATCGCTATCCCACCCTTAGATAATATTCTGGTTGGTACAGTTACCTCTATCTTCGAAGAAGTTAATTAACCAGTTTTGGAGCTCTCGCCGCAATTGTTTTACGATTGGACAATGCAAGAAAGGTGTTCAATTGTCTCTTTATTTATTTTACAGTACGAACATTTGTTATCAGTCCGTATTTTAATTTTGAACAAAAAGGAGTTCGTAGATGTAGTATTTTATATTGAAAACTTCTTAACGTAGTCTCAGCTGTACATGTGAAGCTACGCATATATACATTTGACTATTTCGTGTCCAGATCGAACGGCAAAATCTCCTCCCAGTGTCGCTCTTATTTATTCACCAGCTCAATTTCTGAATTTAAAATGTCATGTCATGGCAACAACTGAAACTCGAACATACTAAGGCCGAAATTTCTTTCGTCACGTTGAGAAGAAAACATGGCGGCCACAGATTCACTCCGTACCTTACTCCAATGAGAGTAAGAATACATAAGAGTGCGGTGGATTGATGACATATTTACACCATAAATATCTAAATCATTAAATTACTGTATCGAGAAAATTTATATCACAAAAAAATAATTCAATCAAATTGTCTACGCACTTGTCTACACCGGCGCACTCTCCGCACAGGAAGGAAACTCTGGCAAACAAAGGGTAACCGAAATCACCGCTGAAACGTGATCGCTACGAAACTCCTAGCAGAACTTTTTAAAACAATACGGTTTTTTGCCGATATTTCTAAACGCGTTCAACCATGTCAACTGAAATGACCATACACACTTTGAAATGACTAATAAAAACGAAATTAAATAAATATTTAGTGTAGTAACAATTCGCATGTTCAAATCCATATGGCAAGTACAAGTATACGATTGTCAGTCACTATATACACAGATGGGAGCAGAGTTTCGCATATGGACTGTCATCTTTTTTCTTGAATGTCATGACAGCACTCCGCGCAGAAATTGATTATGAATTAGGCAAAACGAAAGAATTATTCTCCGTTTACGAGGGGCTCTCATCATTGATATGGATTAGGCATAAGGCTGAAAACAAAGCAGAAATGATCTGCGCTCGTTTCTAGGCTTTGCCTAATTCATATTACCATGGATTTTTTTTTTCTTTTCTAATATTTTCTATTCTTTCTTTGGATTCGCATCGCCTAGTTATTTTTACCCCGCCTACATTTAAAAAGGTTTGTTCCACTTCTTTTTCTAGAATGTCGATTGCCTTTTCTAAACAAATTTCTTGCTTTTTTCGCTGTTTTTTAATTGAAGCATATTTTATTGTTTCACCTATCAATCCCACAAGTAAAGTTTCTAAAAACAATTCGTCTTTTATATCTAGTTGTAATTTTAACTTTTCTAAATTGGGTAAAGAGTCTCTGTTATGTTGTTTGGGAGCATAGTCGTCCACAACTGAGTTATTTTTATCTTAATATAATCTATGTTCCGGAGCAGAGAACAGTTGAATTTCCAATATGGTCTTCCACTCTCTGTATTTGTAAAGGTGATGGTGCGATAAGGCGGGATTTTGGCCTATACGTGGTGCGGTTGAAATCGAAAAAATAAAATGTCCTAAAAACACTTATGTTTTAATGTAGCGGCTGAGAAAATATAAGTACACAATTTGTGAAATTTTTAGTGTGATTGCGTTATGATTATAGTTATCACATGAAGCTGAAATCCACAGTTTGTGCTATTTCGTGAAAAAAGGGTCTAAATCGAGTCCTCCAGACACGCATTTAGACACGAAGGACCCTTGGACCAGAACGCCATTTAACTTGGTGTTGTGTGGTAACATTATATTCCCACTGTTGGAAGATCTTTTTGGTCCAAGGGGTCCTTCATACTCAAAAATGAAAAGTTATGATTCATAACGTTTGAAGTTTTCGTAAGTAGATTAAAGTGACAAAATGGCCTGTTACAGTTGTTCATATGTCGTGGTGTAGTGGATACGCACGTTGGATCACAAGCGCCTCGAATTTTTCTTTTACCGAGTTCGAATCCCAGGAGGGCAACATGTATGACGTCGACAAGTTATTTCAATCTTTCTCATTTTTGTAAAAAGTTAAATTTCATTCAGTATATCTGAAATAAAATTTTAGGCTATCATTATGAACCAATTAAAAGTAAAATAGATATTGTTTATCGATGACACAATACAGTGTGGACATTACGGGCCAGTCAAACGTTGAAATCAAACTAAAGAACTAACAGGGAAGAGAAATCGAACGATCAGTCGTTACCTGTTACAACGGCAATATATTCGCCTAAATTGTGCATTTATTCTCCAATATGTGCATGTAAAATCGACTGCAACGTGATAAAATAATAACGCCTTGGTATCGAACATATGTGAAGCTATCCTGGTTCACCGTAACATTCAGTCCGTTGATTGACAGTTGCCGCCGACGACAAGTTGTAAATTGCATTGTGATTGACAGATGGAGAGAAGAAATGTACATTCCTATGAGTCGGCTGGCTGTGGGTGAAAATCCCGCCTTACAATACCATCTCCTTTACATTTGATCACAATAGAAGAATGGTCAGTTCTGTAGCCTGGCTTAATATCTGTTTCAGTTGCTATATTAAAAATATCAGGTGATGTTAGAAAGAAATCTAGTCGAGCTTGTTGTCGAGGGTGTTTTCTTCGCCAGGTATATCAGCGTTCATCCTTGTGTTTTATTCTCCAAACATCTGTATAACTGTGATTATACATTAGATCCAGGACAATTTTTTTAGCCAGTGGGTGGTTGACGTGTTTATAATTTTCAGTGTCAAATGCTGGGTCCAGGTCGAAGTTCCAGTCACCACAAATGATAACTGAAGGGTTGTCTAGGCGTAAGATAAGTCTATCTTGCTATAAAAGCTGGGACTGTCGGTGTTTGGACCATAAATGTGTGTAAGGGTGATATCGCTAAGCTCATTATCAGGTAATGTTCCCCTGGGTCTTTTAAGATGTTTTCAATTTTATAGTCAAAATTGTCTGATTCACGTGGTTCGGCCGCATTCTTGAATTTTGTAAAAAAAAACTCAGCAAATATTCAAACGAATATAAATGTACGACAGTGAGAGATACGGAGTTCTAATTTTTTGCGATGTATTTCCAAGAAGGAGTTCTTATAGGAGTAATTTTCTCCCACTCCCAGATACAAATACACATATAGAGCCGTTTTTGCTCCATAAACCACTACTATTAATATTTCTGACCACTTGTTCGGACTCCAGAGACCGATTTGTACATCTATTCCAACGTACTAACATTTTCGGTCCGACGAAGAAACCATCAAGAGAAAAAAGGAGTGAAGAAACGAGTGACTCATGTGCCGCTGGTCAATAAAAAGGTATATTCGAGAAAGAAAATCCGATTCTGATTTTTATAAATTTAGCTGAAAATCGAGCAAATATGCATTGACTGGGCAGTCGGTTGTCCGCCCCCCCTCCCCACATCCCCTTTCTATCCTGATGCAACTCACAAACACATACCCACGCCCACTCACATATGCACACAGAAATGCGCCGTTTGAATTTAATATTTTGATGTAGCATTTATATATAGTTGGTATAGCTAACACAGAGTTCACAGAGAATATATTGATGAAATGCTAAGAGGGAGCTGTTAGATTAAAATAATATGACGTTGACAGACGCTAGACGACAATGATATTTAAAAAGGACTGAAGGGAATAACTGTGTTGTTCCGATCGAAATACGCGCCCCTGTTTTGACGGCGCACGTGAGAATATAGTATTACGTAGCGCTTGTTAAGGGGAGTTTGTGATGTGCCACGTAATCTCTATGTTGATCACTCTAGCTCGGGATCAGGGAAGTGCTCGATTCTCCAAGAAACAGATGAAAGTTGATTGCCAGTTCCAAGGGATATTTATTCGATCAGTTACTGCAGTCCAAATATTTCATACATATGATACAAGAAGAGAAAACTTCTCTATGCAAATATCAAGTCCTGATTTGATGATGAGTTCAGAGAATACACAAGTCTACTATTTCTCTGAGGTATTTAGCAACTCCGCCGGTCAAGACAAACTGGAGAATTTCTCCCAAGTTATTGGTTTTATAAAAGTAATGTCTTTCAGTGTGGACAGGGGGCGGTCTTTGTCCGACAACGCTCCTGATTCGTCCCCTTTCACAATGTTCTTGAAATTCACACGGTAATCTCCTACGATAACACTAACCACATGAAGTTATAAAATGTCAAGTCCGGAGACACAAGTCTGGAACTTAAGATAAGGAAGAATGTGGAGAATTTCCAAGGCCAACGATACAAATGTGTTGACCTCTTTTACTATTCGATTAATTAATGGCCAGCATAGATAATAACTGATCTAATTAGTCATTCCTCACATCACCCCCGCCAATTTTAAAGCGAGTACCACCGAGCGTGGATGTAAAGAATGAACTGTTAGCAGTCAGATAAATTTCCACAGTAGCATAAGTTGACAAATACGACATTTATAATTGGAAACACTTAAAGCATAATAGAAATACAATAGGTATCCAGTCTGTCCAATATCGGTGCCGTAATCAACAGCGAGCAAAAGTGTACATTTAGCGATTCGTAGAACCAACGAATTCCATAAAATTTTTAGATGCACTGTAATGGACAGAAAAGACCAGGAAAAAATAAAAAAAAATGACATGATACGAGCAGGGCACGCGTACGACCGGGTGTCAGATGTCGTGTAACAGGGGCGCCGACTGTTACAAGATATCCAAGTGAGCAAGCATGGGCCAGAGGTGTGTTTATACGTTTTAATCTTGGAGGTCGGGCATTTTATTGGAGTAATGACTATTAACTATGTGTGACGGGACAAACACACAAGATATTAAGTGTGGTCTAAATACTAACCCGCATCTGATAAAGCCGAACTTAGGCTGGATGCTTTGAACGGGACGATCTGAACACGCGAACAAATAAAGATGCTATACAATAATATACATTGATTGATATCGTACGAAGAAAAAACTATAGCCGGCAAAAAAAAATTTCTTTAAGAAATCATATATACACTGGGACTTCTATGGACGTCAACAAGTCACTGCCTGTTCAATGTTTCCTTCGACTCTTTCGATCAGTTGTGATCGATGCATGAGTCCTAGTGACCAAGTTTTTACACGAGGCAGACAAATCATCGAAGCTCACCCACGAACTGAACTTCGGGTCAAATGTTAACCATTTAACTCTATACTGCCATCGTCCATCTGTGAACTTTTTCCGTAGAATTTTCTCTATCTCGTAATATGAGCTAGAATCAGTCTTGTTCCTACGCAACCCCGGATCAACTGCCTTGACCTGGGGTGATCGTCCAGGTAAGGGAACAGGGGAGTTATTTGCAGAAGTTTGCAAACAATCTGGTGGCACCTCCGATTCGGACAAAATTGCGGGTTCTGTAGCGTCAATATTCTGCGGAGGAGTAAGGTCATCCGGACCGTCCGGTCGGAGAATTCCTCGTTTCAGGCGATTGACGTGAACGCGGTTCGCAATTAACATATTGTCTGATTTACGGCGCAACCGAACATGGATTGCCGAGAGCTTCTCGACTATATAGAATGGCCCGAGCCATGGGCGCATCAGTTTCTTACTGTTACCAGCGACGACAACTGGCTTGTACAGAAAGACGCAGTCTCCAACCTGAAAGTTGGGATCTTTAGCCTTTGTATTGGCTGTCTCTGTCATGTGCACTTTGCGTGCATCCAGTGTGGCTTTAACAACTTTAGTTGCAGCTTCCAACTGGGGTACTAAAGGTAGGTGCACACAGAGCTTAGTGCCTGCGTGATCGCAGCCGCAAGACTCTTTGCGAGGACGCAAATGTCTGTGTGCACTGGAGACCGCAGTCATTTAGTGCTTGCGTCCCGGGGCGCAGTCGGAATCGCAAGGATCAAAATGATTTGATATTTGTCGGAGCCGTATTCGCCGCAGCCATAGGACGCAAGACAGCGCAAGCAGTGTGCACCGCTCGCCTGCGCGTTGATAGAATTTGCCGGCAATCTATTACCTCTCGACCAATCAAATCGTTGCTGTTACACCACATGATTTCAAGATGGCAGCGCCCACAGACATTTATTGACGGCAGCCATTTTGTCTGTCAACCTCGTTCCCAGGGGCCATTACGCGCAACCTCCTTCCCAGGGGCCATTCCGCTTTTTTTACCTAGGGACGACGCTGGCTGACAAGGATCGCAGCAATTATTGTGTCCTCGATGTCACACATGATCGCAACAGTCTAGAGGATTGCGTCGTCGCATGACTTTGGGGAGATACGGCTTGCGGCTGCGATCACGCAGTCACAAACTCTGTGTGCACCTACCTTAAAGAAGCCACAAATTCCCGCGCCGAACGCGGCACGTCATCTGCGATGTGGAAATGTTTGTCTATGGGAAAGCGCATATGTCTGCCATGCACTAAGAAATTGTGAGGAATGACTAATTAGACCAGTTATTATCTATGCTGGCCATTAATTAATCGAATAGTAAAATAGGTCAACATATTTGTATCGTTGGCCTTGGAAATTCTCCACATTCTTCCTTATCTGAGAATTTCCATAGATAATAACTGGTCTAATTAGTCATTCCTCACATAATACAACACGACCTCATCTTTTTCAATGCAGGAACGAGTGTAAATCCATTTAAACACGATCGATGATTACAGAAAGTAGGGCGGCTAGGAGTATGGCCCCGTTTCAGTTCGGAATCTTTTTTTTTTTGCTGCTACTACTCGTGGCTGCTACTGGTTCTTGGATCTAAGACGTGTGTGTCAAAACACCAACTAAGAAAAGGACAAGGTGTCTTGACTTCAATGTCAGTCTTCTGATTAGGGATGTCAAAATATTTTGCATAATCACGTGGCATTTAACCTATTGGCAGTTCACTGTCGCTACCTTAAAAATATAAGCTATAGTTTCAGAAGAAGTATATGGCAATGTGTATATATGTACCATTGGATATGAAACAAAATTTAAAAATTTGGCCCGTCAAAACTTAATCAGCTCGCCAATTGACTGATGGCATAGTTATGGAAATACGTTGAGAGACGCACGGATGGATACACGGACACATTTCTGTCACTCACAGCCATTACGGGCTGGCGAGTGAAAAGGAGTTTAGCGATATACAGACGCGGATGTTTCGTCTAAGATTAAACAACGACGAAGCGAAACGACAAGAGAATTTTCTTTTTTCCTTTTTTTATATCGACTTTAAGGAAATTTAATAAAAAGTCACTTAAAAAAATAAATGAATAATGAATAAATGTGCTAAATTGAATATAATAATATCATTCTCGAAATACCTTGAATCCTGGAAATCCTTGTTATCGGAATGTTGTCGCCACTTTCATCGAACTTCACACGACCACTTAAACCGATGAACTCCACTTCTTTCATCTTTTCCAGGATTATATTTCCCACGAATCTATCGTAGTTGAATTCATCCAGTGTCACATTATGGCCTGAAAGTAATGCTACCATAAACAGTTTTGTGACATTTCGCATGGGACTGGCAAAATACGTACTTGGCGCTTTGTCTACAAGATGCACATATAATAATAATAATTGTTAACATATAATAATAATAATTATTATAACCAAAAATGGTTCTAAATAACAGCCTTGATAAGCAACATATATATGTTAATATATACCATTCTGATCTATTACAGACAGTTTGGTCATCTTCCTAACCGTGGATGGGGTTAGAATTAGTGCCTGTTACCTTAGAAAGCCGCACATATCGTTTGAAAATATGACAATTTCGATTCCTCTATAGGGGCAAAGCTATTAGAGCTATGAAAACATGGATGGCATGCTTCTGAAAGAACTGCTTCGCGAGAACAAAATCCAAGCAATCAGAAGTCCATACCTCTCACGGTTCAAGAGTAACAGCTCTTCAAACATGTGCATGATTTTTGATAAAATTGAAGATGGCGGTCAAACCATGTGACATAGAAACTTATTTCAAATTCTTGATCATGTAGCATTTAGGTAGCGACTGTGCTGTTCAAAATCTGCTAATTTAAAATTTGACCTATTTCGGTAGGTCATTTATGGTCATTTTGTTGTATGGAGCATCTTTTCTTTCTCAAACTTGAGTCAGCTTGGAGCAACAATTGTTTAAGAAAAATATCAAAAGGATCGGTCTAACAGTCCTGGAGAAGATATTTTTAGATTTCAAATGAAATCCAAGACGCCCCATAGACTTTCAACAAGTCAGGAATATTTATCAGTGTGCATTAGAGCGGGAGTGTAAGATGATACGATTGAACATTGAGTTGAACTCGGCATTTCATCTTATCTGGAGCACATCTTTCGTAGTATCCTTATTATTTACTATCATGGTGATACGTTTGAACCTTATATGCAGAATATATATTAGCATTGCGCTGATAACTGATTCACCGGTTTATCAGAAACGGCTTTAGGTCTGTGACAAATTGAGAGACGTTGAGTTAAAAAAAAATATGCGCGCTAGCGGTGCATTTGCGGTGTGATATGGTGATAAATTTATCTGGAATCCTGCTACATTAGCAGACAAATATCATGGGCTTGGCTATATTGAACCCAGGCCAAATCCCCCAAGACACACTTCCCATGGCCGGACGAAAAGACCGACGGATTGACAGTGACTTCCCCAGGTCAATCCCCAGAGCTATGGTACATGAGATGACAACACTTCAGAAAATGAAGCAACGAAAAAAAGGATCAAACCTGAATCTTTTCTCTCAGTCAGATTTATAAATACGTTATGTCCTCCATTCTTCTATCAGTGTACGCTTTAATATCGATGTGATCACCAGTGTCTGTAGAGCCTAATTTTCAAAATTCGAAATTCAATTTTTTTTGTAGTTTTGGTTAGGATTTCGTTAGGGTTAGGGTTTTGCTAGGGTATGTTTGCTTGGGTCATCGTCGCCGTGTGACCATTAACCCTATCTGGTCTGGGCGATTTGGGGTGTATCGCAGCCTGGGGGGGGTGCGGAAAGTGCCCCCTATATATTTTCTCTACCACTAAGGCTAGAGCGCTGAAACTTACCACACAGTATCTTTGGTTCAAGCTCTACCGAAAAATGTACAAAAATCCAAGATGGCCGCCATGATGAAGTCCCAGTGACGTAATCTTCTCGGAAGCCATTTTTCGACCTTTTTGGGGTCGATTTTTCTCTCGAAAAAAATAAAATAAAATGTAGAATAATTAGTTTTGCATAAATAAAATACTTCCAAGGCCTTTTAGGCAAGGAAAATGTGAAGAAATGGAGCGAAAAGATTGAAAAACACGACTTTCGCGGATACCACATGGCCGCCATTTTGAATTTATCCATGATCCTCTGCCCGGGGATATATGAAAATAGGCTCAAAATGACCCCAATAAGATAAGCTTAAAAGTCAGCAAGTTTCAGCCTCCTCGGTTTTGTCGTTTCGGAGCACCAGAGAAAAGTTCACTAGGGGTAGGGGGCGGGGGCACTTTTCGCCCCCCCTCCCAGGCCAGGTAGGGTTAAGGTTAGGTGCGACGTTAAACTTCAACCAACCAACCTTAATATCGATATCTTCTCTCATTATATACTATGAATCTTCATTTAATTTCATTTCAAAAGATTCATTGGTAATTTTTGATAAATGTGCTAAATTTTGGCTGTAATGGGAATTCCTGATTGCGACCAGTCACGCGTATTGTTTAATGCTGTGTGACTCACCGTTTGCACGCAGAGCGGTCTGGGTGGTGTTGAGCGACAATGCTATCGACCAGACGGCGTCATAGCCCATTGATAGCATATTGTCGTTGACGTAATTCTCGTTTTCCGTTTTGTTGGAATATAATCCCAGGAATTCATCAACTTTCAGTCCCGATATCGTAGGCTCGGCTTGGGGGCCCAAATAATACGAACCAATGCAAATAGACCCCTCTATGACCATTTCTATTTGTTCTTGACTGCAGTCACAGGTATCATTCACAGGTGTATTCTCAAATTTCCACCATCCATGACGCCACCAATTAACAAGCATCCAGACGATGTGAGGACCATATAAGTGTTGTTTGTATGCCTTTGTAAAAAGATAAGAATATTTTGTGAGGGTTTTGATGGACGAAGAGTAAATTTGGTTTAAGATATCAGTGATGCATTAGTAAGATCAAGGCAAGTCTACCCCTGTCTGGGTAGGACGTGGGTTGGTATATGATGAAGATCTTTTGATCAATCTATGTTATTCGTTCTTGTTAAGAACATACCTGCCCCGATGAACTGTCTATGAAAAGGTATTGGTTTGAGGAATGCTCGGCAGATTCGGTAGGCTAACGATTGTTGTCAATATTTATTTGGGAAACTAATTACTTCATTTCAAATAAGCAATTCTATTACTCTTTGAGTTGATATCTTGTCAGTAGTAGATTTTTGGAGTTACAAGCCCAAAATTGGCTTAGTATTACAGAAGATAATAGAAAAGGAAAAGCTTTTCTTTGGCGAGTTTTGTCCATGTTCCGCGCTCTCTCTTTCACCACTCGGTTAGAAGCAGCATAGCGGTCATACATTTGGATTATATAAAACCTCAATGTGATATATATTCAACTGGCAGGAGATTTGTTCTGGATTACACATTCTCTATCGAATTCCAAGTTACCTATCCTCTCCCACATATACATTTCTCTTATTCAGCTGATACATAATGTGTTCCAGGCGAGCTTGATCCCTATCGTCGAACCATACAGGTTGACGTTCTATACACGCCGGTAATGTAACCTGCTATTTTAATGGAAGACGATGTGGCCGCGCCGCTTAGAGCGCCTGTGTTGTATGGCCAGACCGAGGGTGGTATAGACAACGTGGGTTTAATTCCAGTCAGGTAACTATGCGATTTTCTACTAATTATTGCTTGAATTTGAACAGATAATAAATGTGAAGATCCATTTCTCAGAGAGAGCTCATCAATTGTTCCCATTTTTTCAAACTAAATTGACTATTTGTTCTGCTTCTATTTGCAAACTATAATCTACTGTAACAATCACTTCCCTCACCCCCGAAAATCCAAGACGACAGCCATAATCCAACAATCTGAGGAGTTTTGAAAGATATACGCATTAACATTATTACTTGTTGGATCTCTCCGTGTTCCTCTTCCATTAAATCACTGGATATTGATATACCTGACCAGTAAATACTCTCCATTGTAGCATGGTAAGAGGAGACAAAATCCTTGCTATTACATTCTCAAAATTGCGACTGAGAAATCACTTTAACAGCAGGAACCGGTCTGTGCGTCTTGCATTTTACATACAGCAATGCCCATTCAAGCCATTATTATTATTAGCCCAAAGTACATATTTCTCACAATTGAATGGCAACATATCATACCTATCAGCATAATCGTCCGTTAGAATCGCAATGATTCCAAATGGCGACCAGGAGGGGTCATCTATAACTATTCTTGTTCAAATATTTATCAAATTGAACGCATTCAATTCATATCGCTCAAAGTAACAGACACATGTAATTGCAGATGATCGCAAAATATATATTTCTAAATAATTTTGGAACAGATATGACTTGGCCGGAATGGCTTAGTGCGTGTTGTCCAAATAATACAATTCCATATCAAGCTGGTCCGGAAGTAATGCACATTTCAAATATTGTAGTGTTTATCAATTGTAGACGATTCTTAATTTCATGCTAAATAATTTATAATGGCACAAACTGGACATTAATCCAAAACGGTATGTCCATACACCTTTATAGATGTTGAAATGTACAGGTAACCACCCAAATAAAACGTTTCAACCATACGAATGCACTGTTGAATTTAAAGGAATCGCCAGAATATTCTTCAAAATCACAACACTTCAAAAAACCCTTATAGTTTCAGTGATTGGTGTGGGGGTGGAAGATGGCCCCCCAGCTCTTGGCTAAACCTTCAATTTTCATTCTATGCAATATCAACTTAGGTCAGTTACAGAAGGTCAGTTACAGAATTCTTTGACACAGTGTTACCTTCTAGGAAATGATCGGCCATGTTTAATTCATTCTGCAATGATCATGACTAGTTTTAGAGACAACAAGGTCAAATATGAGTAGCACTCTCAAGATCAAAGCGAGTTAGAGACGTTAATGTTATCTTCGAAGAAGTTCTGTGTCATGTATATTCCGCAGTGACAATGCGATAATTTCATAATTTGGCACGTTAAGATGCGAATAGCAGTCATATTTGCGAGGGAACACAATGTACGAGGAGCAGCTTCTTGATCTTTGTTTGGCACTATGCTGGAGGTCTATACATGTATGTCTATATCATATTCGTTCAGCATTGACGTTAACCTATTACAAAGGTCAAAATGTAAACATTGGAAATATAAGATTATTCTGGACAAACATTTCAAGTACACTATTAAGCGTTCACACAATGTGTTATGTCAAGTTCGCTGGAGAGAATTTGAGTAGTTAAAGCAGCATTGACTTTACTCGATCGGGTCTGGGCGATTTGAGGCTTACCATGCCTGGAGAGGGAGCAGTTCGCATCATATTATATCTGTCGTATTCTTCGGGCTGGGAGAGGGGAATATAGTGTGACCGAGCTCTACCAGAAAATGCAAAAAAGACAAAATCCAACGTGACCCCACTGATTACGACACACTCACGTCATAATAGATTTTTTTTGCATTTTTGGGTCGACTTTCCGGTCAGATCTTTTCCTCTATTTTTTGTTATTTTCTCTGCAAAAGCTACATAATAAATTAAAAGATAATTATCTCATATGAAATAAAATAATTTTAGGCAGTTTTATATGTTACATGGCAGTGTGACTAACGTCACAGGACCTACGAAGTAGGGTTTGATATGATTTAAGTGTGTACTCGAGAGATGATATGGGGGCCCTATGTGCTACCGTAAGAGAATTTATATAGCAGTGTCTAATTGACAGTGGGTACTATTAACTTTCCCAGATGTCACCGCTGGTGCGTCATTAGCGTAGCAACTATTATCGCCCTCAGTTCCTATTACCCTGGACAGTTATCAGCCCAGCAGTACAGCACGAGGTCACCCATCCAAGTCTTGACCGGGCTCAAAGTCGTTTAACTTCGATGATTTTACGATGTGTGTAGTGATATGCCGTATCAGGGAACCTTCAAAAGTCAAAGTGAAACATACAGCCAAAGGTTCCCGATGGGCATGCCGGTGCACTCGCTGAGCCATCAATAAATAATAAAAAAATAATTATAAATCAAATTTTCATCAGAATTCGGTCAGCTCAGAACTTGCTCGTAACAATGCCCTAATGCACGTTCATGCCGAAAATCCAGGTTCTAATGTCAATGGTTCTCCTTATTTTGCCGACGAAAGTATTCGGATGGACTGACTGACTGACCCACTCACTCAATGACTCACTCATTACCGGACAATTTGCAAATGGTAGCGTCCTTCGTAGGAAAATAGTTTGAAGAAAAAACGACGAATTACGCAACTTTTCAGCCAAACCTTCATGGCCGCCATTTTTGAATTTACCCATGATACCCTGCTGGGATGGATATGCAAAGAAGCTATAAATGACCCCAATATGATATTGGAGATCTCTAAATGCGTATATCTTATTAACATGGCAGTGTGACTAACGTCACAGGACCTACGAAGTGCAGTAGTATGGAAGCCGATAGCGGCCACTCGCGTTCTCGCTATCTCGCCCTGTAGATTTGGCCAGGCGAAATGGCGAAAATACGAGAATTAGGGGCGCGAATGGCCGATAGCGGCCATCAAAAAGGTCGCGGCACGATAACACGAGAACACGCGAACGATGCCATTAGCGAGTCGCGACCTACCATTCGCGTGTTCTCGTCTTCTCGCATACTCGCCTCAGGATGGGTCGCGGCACGCGAACACGCGAACGCGCGAATGGCCGATAGCGGCCATCAAATAGGTCGCGGCACGATAACACGAGAACACGCGAATGATGCCATTTGCGAGTCGCGACCTACCATTCGCGTGTTCTCGTCTTCTCGCATACTCGCCTCAGGATAGGTCGCGGCACGCGAACACGCGAACGCGCGAATGGCCGATAGCGGCCATCAAAAAGGTCGCGGCACGATAACACGAAAACACGCGAATGATGCCATTAGCGAGTCGCGACCTACCATTCGCGTGTCCTCGTCTTCTCGCATACTCGCCTCGGGATAGGTCGCGGCACGCGAACACGCGAACGCGCGAATGGCCGATAGCGGCCATCGAGAAGGTCGCGACACAATAATATAAATCTGAATATAATTTAATACGAAACGAAATTTAGTATTTTCCCGTTTTACAAAATGAAATCCGATGATACAGTCAGGCGACAGACAAAGGGACAGTAATTCATTCAGAAGTTCAAATGTGAATTAAACTGTTAATAATACCTTTATTGATATATGAACTGTGGAATTGAACAATTAATTATTTTTTCTATGCATGTATCGACTGAAAAAGGAGATGTCAAGCCTACCGAAATTTTAAAAAACATGTAACCTGTTATATTTTGAAACTCCCAAAACTCTCAGATAATAAATATTCTTCTCGAAATTTGGTTTGAAAAACATCAGCAAGCATATAAAAATGAACGAAAATCAATAAAGAGATGAAAACTACATGATCTTTGCTCTGTCGTGTTCTACTCTTGTTTATGTCAGCTCGCGCGTCGCCTCCAAAAATACGCATGAACACCCTTTTCCCCAAACATATCAGCAGAACGATCTCCCTTGATCAAATGGAGATCTGCAACCTTCCATTTGTCTGCAATGTGATGTTGAGAGTCAGAAAAGGCCGTTAGCTGTTCACATAGTGTTCACAGATAGAAAAGGTTGACAACTATCACCCCGAGAAAGTGATGAGTTTGGGCCATCACTCTTTTTTTACGATCACTTTTAAAAACGATATACATCTGAAGAGTGATGAGCAATGAGTGTAAATTTAGCTCATCACCTTTTAAAGGTGATGAGGCAAAATCATCACCCTTAAAAGATGATGACCATCATAACTCTTCATTGATGATCAGAACTGGCCATCACCTTTTTTCTGGCTGTATTGGAGAATGAATGTTTCTGGTTCGAGACGTGGCACTGTGTCTCAACCTATTGACCTACAGCTGTCCTAAAACGGGACTTTCCTGAAATAAATAACAATACGCAAAATAGGGTCTGAAAGCCAGAAACACGTTTGTTTTGTTTTTTTTGTTTTTTTTTGTTTTTTCTTTTTTACATTTTGGCCAAAGTGTAAGTGAAGCAAACCATTATAAATGCCTCTTGTTCTAGATGTCATTGTACCACGCCTCTGAGGGCCAACTTGGATACGGCACAAGCTGGGCCCGTAATCGTCCTAACCAATTGAAATTGTCAGTCCTAAACTAGGTCAAAAAGCAGGTACCAATATGGGGCTATGTTGGGGCACAAACTGCGGTCGGGAGATATGTATGCGAATTAAATTCGAAATAAAAAATAAAATGTAGAGTTTTGAGCTAAACTGTATATTGTACTGCTAAACCGGTTTCGTCCATTTTATGGTGTTTTCAATAGCAATGATATATTTTTTTCCTATGTGAAGTTATATATATACATATAGTTGCCTTGCTGTTGAACATGCTGAAACGCATTTTTTATACAAATTAGACACTGGAGACATATTTACAATATACTGGAGACGCCAAATCGTAAAACACTTTGTTATAATCCGACAATGATATATACTACAGAACAAGAACTAAACAATTAGCTGCACTGCCCTGATGTTGAACATAAGATGACATGTCCGTTGAGTTAGTTTTTCCTGACACGTCCAGACTTGATAAATGCAGGGTTAGTTTTGACCGACAGTTGTCTGACATCTTCTTTTTCAGTCGATACATGCATAAAAGAAATAATTAATTGTTCAATTCCACAGTTCATATATCAATACAGGTATTATTAACAGTTTAATTCACATTTGAACTTCTGAATGAAGTACTGTTCCTTTCTCTGTCGCTTGACTGTTTCATCCGATTTCATTTTGTAAAACGGAAAAATACTAAATTTCGTTTCGTATTAAATTATATTCAGATTTATATTATTGTGCCGCGATCTTCTTGATGGCCGCTATCGGCCAGTCGCGCGTTCGCGTGTTCGCGTGCCGCGACCTATCCTGAGGCGAGTATGCGAGAAGACGAGAACACGCGAATGGTAGGTCGCGACTCGCTAATGGCATCATTCGCGTGTTCTCGTGTTATCGTGCCGCGACCATTTTGATGGCCGCTATCGGCCATTCGCGCGTTCGCGTGTTCGCGTGTTCGCGTGCCGCGACCTATCCTGAGGCGAGTATGCGAGAAGACGAGAACACGCGAATGGTAGGTCGCGACTCGCTAATGGCATCGTTCGCGTGTTCTCGTGTTATCGTGCCGCGACCTTTTTGATGGCCGCTATCGGCCATTCGCGCGTTCGCGTGTTCGCGTGCCGCGACCTATCCTGAGGCGAGTATGCGAGAAGACGAGAACACGCGAATGGTAGGTCGCGACTCGCTAATGGCATCGTTCGCGTGTTCTCGTGTTATCGTGCCGCGACCTTTTTGATGGCCGCTATCGGCCATTCGCGCCCCTAATTCTAGTATTTTCGCCATAAAACCTGGCCAAATCTACAGGGAGCAACTGCTTGAAAGAGCAGTGGCCTTATCGACTCCTCCAAGTAGGCATTAGGACTCGGGCACCGAACTGAACTCTTGGGGAAAATCCCCACCCCCAGTTGAAATCCTGCCTATATTAAGATGGGCACCGCCCAAGTCAGAATCCTTAGTGATTTTTCATCCAAAAATCACCAGAAATTTTCATCAAAAGTAGGTCTGACTCAGAACTTGTTGGTAACAGTCTCTTAATGCGCCTTCATTCCAAAATAAATAACACTCGCCGATTTAATTTTACAATTTTTTAATTAAAGGAAACAGATTGAATAATATAGGTTCAGTAGATTTCAAGCTTTACGTGTGAAAATACATTTACATCTCTTTAATGGTTTTCAGTGCCCTTGTACAGGATCAAAACAACTTTTTGAATCACATTATTTTCCCCAACAATACAACAAATTTTTATATATAGTACTATAGTAGAAAGGTAGCATTTATGTAGTTTACAGTAATTCAACTCAAGACCAACACCTTCTCTGCACAAGATAATAATGATTCTATGTCATTCTCCTGAGCATAACCGGTACAAAGACGAATAAATAGCGTCTCTACATCACGTTGTTATCTAGATATGAGACAACACATTTTGGGTATCGGCAATCTGATGAATGTACTATTCCGGTTTTCTTGTTTCACATTATATTCTATGGTGGTTGATCGGGGATTTTCTTCATTGATAAACGTTAAACCACCTAGCTTTAACTAATTCTGCTAGGCTGTCGTCATTCAGACTGTACAGCCTACACAGTCCAGAGAAAATACACCGCACATTCTTGTACTCCCAGACTTATCACATTTGATGGCAAGTTTAGCGGGCTGTTTAATGTCTAAGCTAGGAAATATTCCAGGGTAGTTGACAGGCATAATATACTATAGTATCTGCTATACAGGACACCGACCACTGTAATTTGATGTGACAGCAGCACGAGTACAAACCAGCCTTATCTCAGTGGGCTTGGATATAAATCACTGTTAAATACCACAAGGCTCCGATAGAGCCTCTCTCTGTGTTTGTTCCAAGGACAAGCCTTAATGACTTTTAAATCCACTGATAAGGAGTTCCCCGGGCTTCATGGTCATAAAAGGAACATGATACTGTTAAAGGCCACATGGATGGTATGTATCTGTAACAATATACTGAAGTGTTAATATTATATCTAATTTTAATCAGAATTATTTCAGATCAGAACTTGCTGGTAACAATGCCTTAATGCACGTTCATGCCAAAAATCAAGGTTCTAATGTCAACGGTTCTCCTTATTTTGCCGACGAAAGGATTCGGATGGACTGACTCACTGACTCATTACCGGACAATTTGCGATCTGTAGCCTACTTCGTAGGAATATGTCGCTAGCCGAATTTCATCTGTAGTTTGGGACAATATGGCCGCAACAATGGGCACCATCTCCGATTTTGGGTGAGATGGCAGTGATTTTCTTCGACCACCCTGTGACCATGGTGACTTATAGTTAATTATTACATAAGGAAGCAAATAAACATTGTGAATTGGTTTGTAAAGTGGGAACAATGAGACCATAGAACTGAGCGTGTTAAGGGAAACAGACCTCCATTTATCTAGTTCAAATAAATGCCACTCAAAAAGTCCAGAATCTTGCAATAAGAGTGGAGTTGCGGAGGCCGTGCATAATGAACTCAGTAACTAAATATTGCACCACCGCTCCCAAGTAAATGTTTGAATGGAAGAAAATTATTGATTTTTTGATGGGAAAAGATATTACCTCGCAAAACACTCGGAAAATCATGTCTTCATAGAAGCCAGCAACAATTATTCTAGCATCGTGTTTCTGAAAAAAAATACAAACAAAACAACAACAAACAAAAGAAATGAATAAAACAGAAACAGCTTGGTATGATGAATACTACATGCGATTTTGCACTAATCAATCATTAGTGGGAACGTGGAACAGGTACCAACTTAGGATCTT